>JAGXCT010035590.1:796-18431 GCA_022495035.1 Philopotamus ludificatus | reverse complement strand
ATTAATATTTTTTAGACTCGAAGAACAATTATTGGGCGATGTTGTTAAAGTAGAACGTCCCGATTTGGAATCATTGAAAGCCGATCTGACGAAGCAACAGAACGATTTCAAAATCAAATTAAAATCTCTAGAAGACGATTTGCTCAGTAGACTATCATCGGCTGGACCAGATATTTTAAGCGATTCTGCATTAGTAGTGAATTTAGAAACGACTAAAAAGACAGCGGCTAAAATTGTGGTCAAAGTTAAAGAAGCGAAGATTACGTCTCAAAAAATCGACGAAGCTCGTGAACATTATAGGTATATCTAATTAATTATTAATGATATATTAATATTTATATTAAATTATGTTTGTATTAATTTGTAGACCGGCCGCTGAACGTGCATCAGTTCTCTATTTTATTTTAACGGATCTGAGTAAAATCAATCCAATATATCAATTCTCATTGAAAGCGTATAGCGAGGTGTTTAAAGATGCTTTATCTAAATCTAAACCTGATAAGAAACTATCCCAGCGAGTTTCCAACCTATTGGATAGTATTACCTTCTCCGTATTCATGTATACGAGTCGTGGTTTATTCGAATGCGACAAATTAATATTTCTATGCCAGATGGCGATACAAGTAATACTTATGCTAATAACTTATGATAAATTATCTCTATTTCATAACCATAATTTTATGTAGATACATGTGTCGAGTGGCAGTGGGATATCGTCGGAAGAAATCGATTTTCTATTGCGGTATCCGATTAAACTAGTTCCGTCTCCGTTTTCGTGGATGACTGATAGAAGCTGGGGAGGAATAAGTACTCTATCGAAGATGGAAGAATTTATGGGTCTTGATAAAGACATATTGAGTGCGAGTAAAAGGTAATGTTGTATGGATTTATTGCATAATCATTTATATAACCAGTGCCAGGAGCGCGCCGTCCATATGGCTAGATTGTGCGGTGCACACAAGCGCCATAATAATTTAATAGATACTTTACATCGAAAATATCAACATGTTGTGCCAAGTGGTTGAGCAGAGTAATAGCTCTGGTTACCGGAGAGTTTCCGAGAGCACCTGTCCTCACATTCGACGGAAGAAAAGGCACACGCGAACGAGCTCGATGGTAGTGAGGTGGCGCCCATAAGGGTAACTCGCTCAGTACAAAGGAAATATGTAGGCGATTAGTAGATGCCTATTCATGCAAAGAATTGATATTCAGCTGCAGCGAAAGGGCATCATATATTCGTTCCAAATTAGAACCCTGTGGAATTCCAGAAGTTGCATCGTAGACACGTGACGTTGGGGAGTCATGTATCAAGTACTGTTTCCTTTCCTTTAAATAATTGTCCGAAAATTCAAAACTATTTAATTTAGAAATGAATCTAGTGTGGTCGACTTTATCAAACGCCTTTTCGATGTCGTTAGATATAACGTCGACCTGGACCCCCTTATCTAGTGACTTAGACACATATAATAACAATAATCAAATTAACCAGGGTCATGGCTTATAGGAACACAGGTACAAGATAGTACCGAGGCCTCGTCGTCTATATGGCCAGATTGTGCGGCGCACACAGGCTCCAGAGAATTGGTGGGCGCCAATATATAATACAATATTTTATTAAAATGAATTACATTTCTCAAAATCGATATTAAATAATGTGTAACAATAAAAGTGATAGCACATATTTAGTCATTTTAAGCACACCAGATGTACAGGGAGCTAATTTAAGTTTTGCACACAGGTGCGTAACTTAATAGTTCCCGGATAGGTTAATCATCTATAGTTAATAAATTACTATTTTATATTTCTCCCCTAAAAAATTGTGTGCGCAGCACAATCCGGCCATACGGACGGCGCACCGTCGACGGCGTCGTAGTATAAATATCATAAATAAATATAATTATTTTTTATTAGATGGCAAAATTGAAGGAGAGGCTCCGGAAAAAGATAAATTCCCCGGGGAGTGGAAGAACAAGACTCCGCTGCAACGGCTTTGCATTATGCGAGCCTTGCGCCTTGATCGAATGACTTATGCAACGAGGTATACATATTTAATATTATACAAATTATTTATTAAGGCAATGATCGAACCAATGATGATGCAACATATGCATCACCGGCCACGAATGTGTTGAAAAAGCCTTTTTTTGGAATCAAATACAATTCTTTATATATATTTAGTTGCTCGATTATCTGTATTATAGATATTACTGTATTATTTTCAGATATTTTGTGATGGAGCAATTGGGTGCGAAGTTTGTTGAGACTCCCGTCGTCAATTTTGATAAATCGTTCAAAGAATCGAATCTGTCGACGCCGATATTCTTCATTCTATCACCAGGAGTCGACCCGTTAAAGGTTCAACATTTAATATTTATTCATCATTTTTGTTGAAATATGAAACTAATTATTGAATCAATATTTTAAGGACGTTGAGAAGTTAGGTCAACAATTGGGGTTTACCATTGAAAATAAAAATTTCCATATTGTATCGTTGGGACAAGGACAAGAAGTCGTAGCGGAAAGGGCTCTCGATATCGCATCTAATGAAGGTCATTGGGTGATGCTTCAGAATATTCATCTCGTCTCGAAATGGCTAGGATCGTTAGAAAAATTAATAGAGCGTTACTCTGAAGGCAGTCATGACGATTATAGGTGTTTTTTTTGTTTAACAAATCAAATCTATTCAGTATAATTCATTAAAAATATGATAATCAATATTTTTTAGATTATTTTTAAGCGCAGAACCAGCCGCTTCTCCGGAATATCATATTATTCCTCAAGGAATTCTCGAATCGGCTATCAAAGTTACAAACGAACCTCCTACGGGGATGAAAGCTAATCTACATAAGGTAAATTCTGCATAATTTAAATCGCATGATATTAAACGTTTATTAATCTTTATCTTTAGGCATTGGATAATTTTTCACAAGATACACTGGAAATGTGTTCTAAAGAAGCCGAGTTTAAAGGAATTTTATTTGCGCTATGTTATTTTCATGCGGTTGTTGCGGAGAGAAGAAAATTCGGTCCCCAAGGATGGAACAGGTATTAAATATTAATTAATTAATATTTAATTTTTCTTAAAATTGTATATTACATTGCAGAAATTATCCGTTCAACGTTGGCGATCTAGTTATCAGCGTCAATGTATTGTATAATTATTTAGAAAATAATTCCCGCGTGCCTTGGGAAGATCTACGATATTTATTCGGCGAAATCATGTACGGCGGACATATCACCGACGATTGGGATCGTAGATTATGCCGCACATATCTCAGCGAATATATGCAGCCTGAATTAGTAAGTTTCGTATGCGATACCGTCGCAATTCTGTTAATCATCGTAATGTAATTAATTATATAGATCGACGGAGAATTATCGATGGCACCAGGTTTTATGGCTCCGTTGAATTCAGATTTTGTCACCTATCATACTTATATAGATGAATGTTTACCGAGCGAGACTCCATATTTGTACGGATTGCATCCGAATGCCGAAATAGGAGTTCTGACTACGTTATCGGAGCATTTATTCAAAACTATACTCGAAATGCAACCGCACGATTCTGAAAATCAATGCGGCTCAGGGTTAACGCGAGAAGAAAAGGTATCTCGTCTTAATATATCGTAATATTATTCGGATCTTATTGATATTTATTATTATCGACATAGGTTAAAGCTGTTCTTGAAGATTTACTCGATAAAATACCTGAACAATTTCATATACAAGATCTCATGAGTAAAGTGGAAGAAAGGACTCCGTTCATAATCGTTGCATTTCAAGAATGCGAACGTATGAATATGCTCATGGGCGAGATGAAACGTTCTCTGCGTGAAGTTGAATTTGGATTTAAGGTAAATAATATAGAGTCGAGTGTTGTTGCGTGCCGGTATCAGAAGTTGCGGCGATAGCGGTTGAGCACAATCATGGTTTCATGGATTCTACGGAGCTTTAAGGAGCCAGGCCGCTATCCAGGCCAATTCAGTGAAGTGTGTGCTATCCCGGAGGTGCCCGTAGATCAGACCGTAATTTAAATACGAATTGGCCCTAACCTCCTCTGATTATTATTGTTACAATCAACGCGTGACAGCTCGGCTTTCGGGCTTATGGCTGGCAACCTGACCCGTATTCAAAAAGCTAAGATAACCTGGAGAACGTCCGTCACAGTCATGACATCACGGTTGAGACAGAGGTGTCCTCCAAGTGGCAAAGACCCGCTTCAGGGCTAATAGGCTACTTAAATAAATAAATAATAATATAATCAGTTGTAATACATTCTATAATGATTTAATTTATTATTTTATCTATTCTTAGGGCGAGTTGACGATTACTTCCGAGATGGAAGATCTTGAGAACTGTTTGTTTATGGATCAGGTACCACCGAGATGGACAAATTTAGCATATCCGTCACAGCTCGGACTCTCGGCTTGGTTTTTAGATTTATGTACACGGTTAACCGAGCTAGAAAATTGGACGGGAGATTTTACCGTTAGTATTGTTATGCGTATATTTAGATCGTTACGATAACTGAGCGATGATTTATTGTATTTCAGCTTCCGAATGTGATATGGTTAGGTGGATTCTTTAATCCGCAATCGTTTTTAACGGCAATTATGCAACAGACGGCAAGAAAAAATGAATGGCCGCTCGATAAGATGTCGTTGAGTTGCGACGTTACGAAAAAATACAGAGATGATTTCTCGTAAACATTTATATAAATTATTAATATGTAGCCGGAAATTGTATATGATTTATATTTTAGATCTGCTCCTCCCGAGGGTGCTTATATACACGGATTATATATGGAAGGAGCGACATGGAACGTCGAGGACGGATATATCGTGGAATCACGGTTAAAAGAATTATTTCCGCTTATGCCCGTCATCTACGTTAGAGCCGTTACTCAAGATAAAATTGAAATGAGAAACATGTACGACTGTCCAATATATAAAATAAGGTAAAAATGATTAATATATTATTTTTAATACAAATCTCATTATTATTAATCGTTTTAGATTGAGAGGACCTACGTACGTTTGGACGTTTAATTTAAAAACTAAAGAAAAACCAGCTAAATGGACATTAGCCGGAGTATGTCTCTTGCTCGGAATATAGATGTAGATTTTAAATGTTTTTCGCTGGCATAAATGCATTTATATGTACGCATCGTAGTTATATGCACTCGTTATAGATGATTATTAAAAATAAAACTGTTGTGAATCAAAATATTTTATTACCATTTTGTATTTATTCACAAACTCAATGTGAGTGAATATAGAAATAAATATCTATACATAACATTTATTCAGTATACATAGTGTGTTTAACGAACGATATAGAAAAATTATGGTAGAAAAAATTATAACGTTAAATTTTCATGCGATTCGTTTCTTTAAATATATATATATATTTTTTTATACAGATAGTTTTTCTATACGAAATAAAATAATTATGCGTAGTAATATGTAATCGTTATCGACTACAATAACACCATATAATCATCTAAGCAAGCCAAATCTTTAGATTAACAAGTGATATATGTGTGCTAGGATTTATAAAATATATTTCCGATACTCAAACGCTCTTAACATTCCGTTGAGATTCATCGAATTGTTTGTTTTCGTTGTCGGAGTTCGGATTTGAACCTTTTACGGTAAACGTCACATAGTAACGCTTGTTTTTATCCAGCTTTTCGGACGGTAACGATATCATTTGCTTCTCGTTACCGTGACATAGCTCGAGCGTCACTTGAGAATTGGGTTTTTTACCAGATCTATTATTTATTTGCGGTAAGAAGCTTCCTTTCTTCGCGTTCGGCTTCGGCATGATATGATGATTCGCTTTTGCCGGAACTAAATTATATAATATAATACAATATAATGAATCGTTCTAATATATCGCATTGATTATATACTTACTATATGCGGAGCAGGGGATTCCTGTATACGCATGAATCGCATGATAGCATCTATGAGTTTTGCTCGTACACAACACTGGATTATCGGGCAATCCGTCAATTTTATAACTGTTTTCATTGCCTTTGAAATCGAAATCTGGAAATGCTCTATCCGGCATATTGATCAAATGCTTTACGCCACTCTTTTGTAATTTTCTCAACGAATCATACAGAAATTTTTCAAAACTCTTGTACGTATACTCGTTGCTGGTATATCGTCCGGCTCCGACGTACGCAAGACTCGATCTGTGATATTCGTCGATTGCTCTTTTAACGAGAACGGCCTCGTGCGCTTTACTTGATCTTATTTGAATTCTTTTCAAATCCATCAAGTTTTGAAATATCTTTCTCTCCAAAAAATATCTTAAAGCAACAATAAATACATTTTATAAATAATATATTTACATATAATTAGAGATACGTGATTATTAGGGTTTTATTATAAATGCGAAATAAAAGCGATAAATATACGAATAGATGCGAAAAATTAGTATTTTCATTGGGATAAATATTAAAATATATATAATATACATATTTTTATTATATATTGTAGGTCGAATAAATGTTAATATTAAAGCAAGGGTTACAGCGTATAAAAAATCATTTATTAACCGATCCGTTACGATGGTTCATAACCAACGCCGCTGTCCGATGGGGTATATTTTGTATGGAAATAGACCCCAAAAATTCAAGAATTGATAAATTCTTTGACAATTCCCTGACATTTTAAGAAAACGGATTATTTTATTTCTAATTTTCCTACTAATTAATTGGACGCTGAGGTCACTGACACCCTTTCCCGGATCGGTTTCTCCCATGGTACAGCACGATATTTTTTTTCGCTCATATCCGGTACGGAACAATAAAAAACATTGCACACGTGCCATTGGAAAATCATATTGTTGTTTTTATTTTTTTTTCGCAATTGCGGTCAATAAATGTCATTGATTATTTATATTTATTCTTTAGACTTTTTTTAAGACAAATACAAAAAAGTTTGGGACATATAGGATTTATATTAAAAGAGTTATTTGAGAAAAATCAAAAACTTGGGGTCCCAAAACATTGGTACGGCTAGGTTAAAATTATTAACATGTGTCAATTTACGATAATATTTTAGTCAATATGTGCCACCTCCCAAAATATTTTCACTATCTCTAGCCTTATAATCTGTTATTATTTATGCAAAAAGACAGAAAGAGAGACAATTTTTTTTTTTTATTTTCTATTGTTTCCTTTCTTTCTTATTTTTTTTATTATCTTCACGAAGATTGATATTAGCGATCATGATGCTACAAATATTTAATATTTTTATAAAAATTCAGGGCCCCCCCTGAGGGCCGAGGGCCCCGATGCCTTGGTTTAACCCCGATGGTTTAATCTGCGGAACAGTTAGTGTGTATGGTTCGAAATATAACCTTTAGGGTAAACACATCAAAAACATGCCATAGCTGGCGTTATTCATTTGTCAATTTAATTTAATAAATACAGTAATACCCCCCCATTCTCATGTGTGCGAGTGTTCGGCACATTTTTCACCATTTACGCCTGATGTAGACAACGAGCCACGGATATCTATGCGTATGTCGGCGATCGCAAGCATAGCAACCGAATAGTTCATTCATCTAAGATTCATAATTTTTTTTACATTGTTCTTAGTTTTGGCAGATTTGTATTTTTTTGCAAAATCTCCTTAACCCTAAATTTTGTATGTGCTTCATTATCCCGATAACGCGTTGTTCCAATGCTTGCGGCTAACTCGCTATCAGGTGTGCTGTACTGCTAAATTATTATTATATGTTATGAAAAAAAAATCGTTCGAAGGCCTTAAGTCGATACAATCTCTGATAAAAAGGGATCTTCCGGTAAAAGTATCGAATCTTGTAATAAACGCGAAATAAATGCTATTTTATTTGCTCTAAAATGCGAAATTGATGCGACAAAACACTATTTTTTTTCTTCAAAAATATATGCTTAAATCACGTATCTCTAGATGTAATACTCAGCTGATACTTACCTTCGCATATTAGTTTGAACTATTTGTGTCACTGACGCCATATCAACCGCATTTTTATCCCCCGGCTTTCTTTTAGGGATCCTACTGTCGGATTTATCTTGTTGTTTACCGCTGGCATTCCGTTCTTCATAATAGGCTGCTAGTCGAGGACTCATCATTCTATTTTGATGCATCACCCTAGGACTCGGCTCGAATCCTGAATCAATTAAAAAGCTGGATTCGTATTCTCTGTCAGAATTCTGACTTTTTGATCTCAACGCATCACTCCTGCTCTTGTCTCTATACTTTTTCTTCAACCTCCTCCTCCGTACTGCTCCCGATGAATTATCACACTATACATTTCATTATCGCTCAAACTCGGCATCCGTCTCCGCGTATAACTAGCCTGCTTAACAAACCTATCTGGTTCATCGACGTCAATATTAGTATTGACTTGAAAAGATTTGTCGACGATGCTTTCATCGACTATCTCATCGTTGTCATCTTGCAAATCTTGATCGGTGCCATCGGTCAATATTTTATAGCTCTGAGTTTCATACAATTCTTTACTTTTGCTTTTTGTAATACGGCTCTTGCCATTATCATCCGAATATTGTGATGAGCTTCTTCTGGCCGATTTAATGTTTTTAGAATCTGGAAAGACTCGCTGAATCCCTTTATCGTTAAACTGTGACAATTCTCCATCGTCTAAGTTGGCCCCTTCGAATGTCTCCGAGCCAATCTGATCTGGACTTCCATTGCCGCTAAGTCCTTCGGCATCGTTGTTAGCATTAGAACTCCTTCGTTCAATGTTCGTTAGGTTGAGCTCTTCATTTATCAGCGATAGCCTTTTGGCGTTATTTTCATCAATGTTCGATTCCATATTTACCACTTCCCCCATCACGCTATCCGGTAATTCTTCAGTGTCGTTATCTTGATTATTTAAACTTGATTTTAATTCTTCGTCTGGTAAAATTTCAATGATGGCCTGCACGAATGAGTCGTCGCCTTTTTCATTTTCTACGTTTTCGACCGAATCTTTCTTTTCAAGCTCAGCATCTTGAGACGATTCTTGTGAAGATTTATTTGTTTGAAATTCTTCATTTTTCTCCATATCCGGATCGGCTATGATTGCAATAATGCCGTCACGATGCGATACATCTAACTCGTTTTCAATCATCTCGCTCTCTATTTTTTCTTCTTGAATCACTGCATGGTGCTCTATTAATTGGATCGCTTTGTTTTCGTCACTGACGTGTTCCTCTTCATTGCTCCTGTCGCTCTTTGATAATGAACCTAATTTTGGTTCTTGATTCTCTTCCATGTTTCTCGTATCAATTTTTATTATATGCTCTATACCAGCGTCGTTATCAAAGCTAGCATCATTTTCAACGTGAACCTGTGCTTCAGTAATCAATGTGGTTTGAATAAATGATGCAGTGTTTGCATCATTTTCACTTAAACGAGAATCAATAACGTTATCGAGGGTTTCAATGTTGCTTTCGATCTTCTCGATTATATTATTCACTTTGGTGACGGATTCATTTTTACTTTTGGACTTTGACTGTTGACTTTGTTCTTCCTCGATCTTATCCGCCTTGGTTTTGAACGCTTTTTCCTTTTTATTTGATCTATTACCGTCACTCGAAGAACTGTTTGATCTGATCGTCCTTTTCGGAGTGACAGTCTTTCTTCGTTTCTTATACTTTTTATCTGCATCGCTGTCGGAACTCTTTGTCGCTGTGTCCTTATCCCTGTGTACACTCTTTGATTTTTCTTGATCTTTAACTTTCGACGGTTCGCTCTTGGATCGCTTGTTCTTTTTCTTATATTTATATCCGCTGCTTTCTGAATCCGATAACGATTTTTCTTGACGCGACGAATGATGCTTTTTCTTAGCTTCATGCTTATACCCGTCGCTGAAACTATTCTCATTGCCTTTGAAATGATCCCTTCTATATCTCCTGCTCCGCTTTTGTCTTTTGCTTTCATCTTTAGATTTCTTATCGATTTCATATTCGTCCGAGCTATAATCTGACGACATCACCAATGACGCATTACTCGCGTACTTATGCTTCGGCGTAGCGCAAGGACTCATCTCAAATATTTCACGTTTTTCAATAGCAATATTGTCTCTTAAATTTATTTTCGTACTCTTAATATGCCTAAGTGGAAGCTGAGGAACTTGTTCTTGATTTACCAACACGTGCTTTGACGTGAGCCGGGATGCTGGTAAACCTCCGTGCATTTGCAGATATTTCGCGGTGGATCTATATCCCTTATGCAAGGCACTGTCCAATGGAGTCATCAGAATGTTTTTAGACGTTCTCAAAACTGCATTGACCTGTGAGCCAAAATCCAATAATATTTTGCACAAATCAGTGTTATCGGTGTTGGCAGCTATGTGGAGCAAAGTTCTTCCGTCGTTATTCGTTGCGTTTATCTGCGAGGGTCTTATCTCCAACAGCCATTTGACTAGCTCCCTTCGTCCCGATGCCACTGCTTCGTGTAGAGGCAAATCTCCTTTGGCGTTTCTCAACCAAACGTTAGCACCGCGAGCACCTAAAACGTATAATGCAAAACTGAAAACGGTTAATAAGAGACAGTAGTGAACGAATAAACCCTGCGAAGGAAAACCCTAAAATTAAGGTCGATAATCGACTTAGTTTCGATACTATTGCTACCTCTTCCTCTTTACTGGGGAACCTCTCCTTTGGAAAGATCCTTACCATGGTAAAAGGATTGCTATTACGCAACAAGGTTAAAGCTAGCTGTGACTCATCACGTCGGACACCTTATTTATTTTTATTGTTTTATTTAAGTGGCTTAATAACCCTGAGGTGGGTCTTTGCCACCTGGAGGACACCTTCGTCTCAACTATGATGTCATGACTGTGACAGACGTTCTCCAGGTTATCTTGGCTCTTCGAATACGGGTCAGGTTGCCAGCCATAAAGCTCGGGAGCCGAGCTGTCACATGTGGATTGTAACAATAATAATCAGACGAGGTTATTGCCAATTCGTATTTAATTTACACTTCCGATAGTACACACGTGGCTCCTCATGACATCGTAGAATCTACAAAACCATGATTGTCCCAACCGCTATCGTCGCCACGTCTGATACCGGCACGCGACAACACTCGACTCTACTCGAAAATCGAATACCGGTACCAGCAGTAATGGAAGATACAAAGAGTGGACTACCTAGCTCTCCTTTCCTGATATTAGAGCCAGACTAAGTCGTAGCTCGTCCTTCCCAGACTTTTAGGTCAGTCAATTTCTGACCGGCCACGGCAATTTCACGGCTTTCTCTCTCCCTTCTCCCCTTTCTTAAGCAATTTTACTTTAATTTTTAAAATCACGCGTTTCACGAAAAAAACTGCTTCTGTTGCACTGATTGGACCGGCCCTAAGCTAGTATATGCGGTGTGGGTGGATGGCAAGAGATAGAATTGTGTCGGACCGGTCCGACACAGCTTCATCTTGGGTACAAAAGTATAAGCAAATCTCTATTGGAGCCCCTAATTATCCGGCGCCAGTGTGCGTCGCACAATCTGTCCATATGGACTGTGCGCCCCTGATAAGAGGTTAAATAAATACAGTTGATATAGCGAAACAACTGGGACTAGCACCATTGTATATCAATTTTCTAGAAAAAAATATAGGCAAATGTGCTTCAAAACACCAACATAACATGAATAGAGATACGTCCCGCATTTATCCGTTTTTGTAGAGAGTCTCTAGAAAAAACGATGGATCTAGACTCCACTGTTATACTATATTTGTTTACCTAGCATACGAACAGTCTCTAATTGTCCTTTCGCACATCCACAATGTGTTGGACTTCTTCCTTTGCGATCTTGTCTGTTAGGATCTGATCCGTGATCCAGCAACAACGCCGTGGCATCTGCATGTCCTAACGTAACAGCATAATGAAGAGCTGTACATCCATTGGAGTCGATGACATCGGGACGAGCTCCGCATAGTGTTAAGAGAGTCTCAATACATTCTGTATGTCCTCGTGAAGCAGCACAATGCAATGCTGTCAATCCATCTCTGTATAAATAAATATGTAACTTTAATTCAAGAAAGATAAATAATAAACTAAAATAATAATAGAATATAACTTGTCGGAGGACTCCACTGCTGCGCCGGCTTTGACGAGGGCAAGAATGGCTGGAGCCGATCCAGCTGAAGAAGCCCAGAGTAGCGGCTGACGACCTTGTCCGTCGATGGCATCGACGCGGGTAGCAGCTCTCAACAAAGCTCCAAGCACTTCCAGAGAGAGACGAGCTCCTCCGGCTCCCGTTCCTCCAGCACCACCGCACATCTGAGCCGCATAGTGCAATGGATATCCACCGTGGATATCTGCAGTCGACGGATCAGCGCCAGCTGATAACACCGCACGCAACGCCTCCAACTCTCCGCACACTGCAAAATTAATCAACGAATTTCATAATAATCGATCGCTGAATATTAAATTGTATCGCTGAAAATCGCCTGAAGCATTCAATTCGCATGTTAGCATCGCGGTTAAATGACATTGCCCCTAGTTTTCCGTGACAGTTTTGGCAAATATAAACACTTATCTTACTGGCACTTCGTGGCATGCGAGGTATTTGACGATCAGTGGTAGACAACTTATGTTCTATAGTATTTTATATATAATCTAAAATTATACGTACAAATAATTGTGAAACAACGATATACGATCAACCCTCCTATAACGTTCCTTGTCCTTGATGCCTAAAAGGACTGTGTTTTTTTTAATTCTATGATTAACAAATAGGTATTGGGCCGTTTGCGGACCTTGGGCCTCTTCTTGGACACCGCTGTTCTAAACCACCAGGTTTACTAGTACTATTAATACTAATACTAGTAATTTTCCACAATATACTTTAATGTGAGTTTAGTGCCGCAATGCATTGGTATTTCCAATTTATAAACATGTTCTTACGATTTAATAATTTGACAATAAAAACAGCGTTATGGTCGAATCGTGAAGGTCAAAACATTGGCCATATGTTGAATGCAAGCACATCATTGTTCTTATATGGCATGCACAACCGCAAAAGCTTTGAACCATAAAGATTTTATTATGGCGAATTTCCGGTCGTAAAAGGTTGCCGACCCGTTTCTAACCCTGTCGGCATCGGCGGCGGCGTCCTAATTTATATTCGTCTATCATCATCATCATCTTTTATTGTTTCTTCAGTTTTATTGTTGCGTGATAATCGTGTGAAACATCACCATAACACATTCGAAAACAAAATTACTGCACTCTTATAAACAGACGTTTATCTGCAAACAACAATAGCTGAGAATTTACCAAACTCGGTCTCATATTATCGGGTCATCCTTTGAGCGATGAGAGGTTCTGAAGAAATGAAAGTATCATGTTCTGGTTGTGTTTCCTCACTGCTGAGCGAAGCTCTCTCCAAATTGTTTCCATTTTGTCCGGTCATAAGGTGCCTTCCTCTTCCAGGTGGTCCCCAAAAGTTAGTCTATATCACCACTCCGTCTGGGAAGAAAGCGACCTGCGTTTCCGCGTCTTCCAGTCCATGAATTCAGGCTCCAAGTTGAACGATTTATGTACGATTCTAATGTCAGTTACTTTAGTTTTCTCACGGATTATTATCTACGGTCGAGATTTCTCAAAAGAAAGACCAAAGACACATTGAGTTCTGACAAAGAAAGATGAGCGACAATTGAATATCATGGAGAGGAGGAGGATTCTGAGACGAATGGCGTATTCGAAGCAACGAGGAGCTGTACCGACTATACAAGTATATACCAGACTCTGGAGGGCCAGTCATATGTTAAGGATGCAGGACAGTCAGCTACTATAATGGCTCATGGTAAACAAGTCTAGAGGAATGGAAAGCCAAGGCTGAGATGGTTGGATTGTGTACAGAAGGACACTGCATCATTGAAACTTACCAGTGTTGGATGAGGCCAGGGCTCTACAATATATCTGCTGTCCCTATGAAGATAATGATGCAAATTCTTTGATCTATTTTTAATTAAGCCAGGGGACTACAAATAAGCTGTTGCGCCTATGATGATGATGTTGATATGCCTAACATTGCTAGCTCCATCGTTCTCTTTGGGAATGGGGCATCATTCTTTTTGCAAATTCCACAGTATTCTCGTCCTATAAAAAATTAAGTGGCTTGTGAAATTCAACATAGATATTTGACATGAGAAACTGACAATCTTTGCAACTGGCAATCGGACAATTCTCAAAATTCGTTCCCTGGTTAAATCCGCCGTCATCAACGACCGATAGAAGAGAAACTTTACTAAAGAAAACCTAAAACAACGCAGTATGGCCATAAAAAGGTAACCTCTTGTACTACCGTGAGATGGTGTCAACATATGAACATCTCGAGCTTGGTTGACTCGGTCCCTAGTTTCCCAAAGACAAATGCTGGGATATCACGTTTAGCCGTCTTCCCAGGTCTACTCCCTACATACTTGTATCATCTAATAGGCCCCAGGAAATAGTGGCAACGATTGGATGCAACCAATCCCACAAAACATACATATGTATGTGGCCTTCTAACCCTTGAGGACACTATGCGATCTTCAGCAGAGACAAGTTCGTCCCAACCCTGATGCCAGGACTGTGACGGTCGTCCACTAGGCTATCTAGGCTCTTCATATACATGCCAGGTCGTCAGCCATGAGCCCGGGAGTCGAGCTGTCAACGTGCGGATTGTAACAATAATAATCAGACGAAATTATGGCCAATTCGTATTTAATTTACACCTCCTGTAGCACACACGTCATCGAGCCTGGATAGCGGCCTGGCTCCTCATAGCTCTGCAGAATCTACGAAACCACGATTGTGCAAACCCCCATCGTCGCCACGTTCAATACCGACACGCGATAACACTCGAGATCCAAACGGCTGTTTAAGACGTTCAAAGTTGGTCTTCCGATCTAAAGAGGGATGCGTTCCTCCGTAGAGATAGCGGAACAACCTTTGCGTGAAATACGTAGCCAATAACTGTTATCGGGGTGTTCTTAAGGGCGGACGCAACTTCAACAGTGACGAAATCAGCATCTTCAGTTATACATCCATAAAAATCACCCTTTGTCTATGAAAAATTTTAAAGATCAAAGAATTAAATGAATATGTAATATGAAAATGTCCACATTTTATATTCAATGTAACACTGCAATTTAAATACCATTACCATTATTACGAAGGCGTACAACAGTTCGAGACAAAGCATAGCGACCTTGTCTCTGAAAGCTCTGAAATAATCATTTTTTGTAATCGTATAAAACTGTACACTCAATGGAGTTATACAGAGGCGAGTCCAATGCGGACATTAAATGCTATCCGGCAATTAATACCAACGTCTGTAACGGCTTGACAAGTCCGACTCTTGTAAAAAAAAGGGGGTGATTGATGGTTGGCGATTTTTTTTTCAGCAGCCACGTACCGCCACTTACCCCATGCCCTATGGCTGGGAACCGAAGGTGTAGGACTATAAATAAATAATGGTGACCTTTCGAATGTATCGCGTGGCCGGTCGATAGCCACTGCGGTCAGTATGGTCAGCCGGACCAAGGTCAGACGGGGAAATTATTTCAAGATTTCAGCACGATAGCACTTTCCACATCAACAACGCTTTGTTATGGTAATTATTCTGCCAGAATGTTTCACGAGAAGGGAAAGCTCCGAATTGCGATTAGCTATTTTCCTGGTAACCGACGTACGCGGGAAAACCCGAGTGTTATCGTCACTGTTACATAGAACGGTGATCGTGACTTGCCCAATAGCAAAAAATAGAGTTATTCGACGTCATATAAATGCTGTTCAAAGCTGCAATTCAAAGAGGACTTAAGCAGAAATACTACATCATCAATCATATCAGAACCAGATACGTAGATTCATTCCAAGAATTTAAATTCTGCTCAATTTTTTAATATTTTATCTTATATATCAATTGACGTCTTTGTATGTTTTTTTTCATCTTCAGGAAATAAAAGAAGTCTTAGTGAGACATTTCCAGCGAATATAGCAGCTTAGACTCATCATAACGTTGTTGTAAAAAGTAAAAAAATCATTA
The DNA here is from genome assembly GCA_022495035.1 of Philopotamus ludificatus. Classification (NCBI taxonomy): domain Eukaryota; kingdom Metazoa; phylum Arthropoda; class Insecta; order Trichoptera; family Philopotamidae; genus Philopotamus; species Philopotamus ludificatus. The sequence continues at coordinate 2,395 of JAGXCT010035590.1, read as the reverse complement.
CACACCAACCTTTTCGACAACCAAGAAGCATCTAGTATGATTACTAATGTTCAGGGGCGCTCCGTCCATATGGCAAAACTGTGCGGTGCACACAGACGCCCCTTAATAATAACTTGGGGCCCCAAGAGGGAAAAATATCAAAATATAAAATAATAAACTAAAAAGAATGACATTTCTTTAAATATATAACAATATAAGTGATTGGCTGTAGTTCGTCTTATGTCAAGATACGTCCAAGACAAGCGTAGCAATACCACAAATGTGACAATTGGATGAGATTAAATCAAAAATCCATGGAGAATTAAAACTTACATAATTCCATGACAAATGTACTACAAAAATGATCAATCTATGTAAAATACATCATGGGACTATAATCGAGGAAAACGATGGATCGGGGAACAATGGGGGATTATTTAAAAATGTACTGGTGGATATTTCCTTGAGCTCGTACAGCTACAGGAATCAAGATATTCTCAATATTTTTTTATATTCATTTGTCTGATATTATGAAGAACAAATACTACTTAGATGATATACGTGAAAAATCTCTGGATTCTTAGAAAATTTGATCAAATTCACGTCTGATAACTAGCTTGCTTAACAAACCTATCTGGTATTATACCCAAATATTATAATTGAATAGCCCACTCTCATGTCAAAAAAAACCTTGTTCTAGATCGATTACATTGTACGAACGCATAGTTTTTATTGTCAACACGTTTTTGAAGGACTCATCACGCTTTTTAAGGATCAAAAATAAACTGACATACAAATCAATATTAAAAAAATAAAGTGTGATCCGCGGATTTATAATTTAAGATTAATAATTTTTGTTCTTAATTTTGGCAGATTTGTATTTTTTTGCAAAATCTCCCTAACCCTAAATTTTGTATGTGCTTTATTATCCCGATAACGCGTTGTTCCAATAACGCGGTCCCAACTTTCGCGCTATCGGGGGTATTACTGTACTGCTAAATTATTAATTATTTATGTTATAAAAAAAATCGTTCGAAGGCCTTATGCGCCTTAAGTCGATACAATCTCTGATAAAAAGGGATCTTCCGGTAAAAGTATCGAATCTTGTAATAAACGCTAAATAAATGCTATTTTATTTGCTCCAAAATGCGAAATTGATGCGACAAAACACTATTTTTTTCTTCAAAAATATATGCTTAATTCACGTATCTCTAGATATAATACTCGGCTGATACTTACCTTCGCATATTAGTTTGAACTATTTGTGTCACCGACGCCATATCAACCGCATTTTTATCCCCCGGCTTTCTTTTAGGGATCTTACTGTCGGATTTATCTTGTTGTTTACCGCTGGCATTCCGTTCTTCATAATAGGCTGCCAGTCGAGGACTCATCATTCTATTTTGATGCATCACCCTAGGACTCGGCTCGAATCCTGAATCAATTAAAAAGCTGGATTCGTATTCTCTGTCAGAATTCTGACTTTTTGATCTCAACGCATCACTCCTGCTCTTGTCTCTATACTTTTTCTTCAACCTCCTCCTCCGTACTGCTCCCGATGAATCTATCACACTATACATTTCATTATCGCTCAAACTCGGCATCCGTCTCCGCGTATAA
>JAGXCT010035589.1:0-36788 GCA_022495035.1 Philopotamus ludificatus | reverse complement strand
TGTTATGTAAAATCGTGTTGTATAAAACCGTGTTATACGAGGCCTGGGTGTATATCAGTTCGTTGGAAATTATTATTATTTGTTTATAATAATTTATTCAACGAAGGATCGATGGAATTAAATTAGTTAAATCTAACCTAAATATTTTTGAGTGTTATAAAGAATTTCTTAAAGCCTTAGTTATCGTCGGAGGATTTATATATCAGAGTATTAACTTAGCTAAGTCGCAATTAACTTACATTATTAAAAAAAATATTAATAAATAAGATATTTTGGAGATTCTATTAAATATATAAAATTAATAAAAAGACCTTTTTCTAATTTTGGTGCAAATTAGCTAATTGTAGTCAATTGATTTGCCAGTATTTGGATTCCGGTGTCACGAAAGGGATTACGGTCAAACGTCGACAAACATTGAGACGTCTTTCGTGCGCATGCTCAGTCGACCAAATTTTCCGACGTATTTTTAATCTCCCATTTTTCCCTCACAGATCGCTATAAAAATAATTATTTCCAGCTAACGATCACGTTTTAATCCCGAATTTTTGCTTAGCACGTGTTTTATTTGGTGCGAGAGTTTCTGCCTGGTATCCCGGTTTCTGCACACGCGTATTATCATCCATTATATCCTGGCTAGGAAATAATTTCTCTAGTCCCCGTTTGAGTTTTATTTATGGCGGAGCGCGGACGCGGCCTTATCTGGACCAACTACCATCTCCACTAATAAAGTGGCTGTGCTATCTACTATTATTACCACCGCTATTTCAAACACCACCCTCGGCCAATGCATTTCCCAGCCACCGCCGTATATTGCTGTGCATATTTTTTATATTGCGGTATTGTGTGAGCTTTGGTGTTAAATTTAATAGCAATATTTGTATAAAAAAGAGGCACTGTATTGAAACCCCATAAAAATAACTCGACTCTGAAACCGCCAGCCAGGGCTCAACGAGCCGACTAACTCTACACGCGACATTGCTTTATGATCCAAAAATACCGAAAGCCATTTCGTTATTTCACTTGTGGATTAACATCAAATATGCATACACCACGCATGCTACAATTTTTTGCATATTCATTTGGACATTAAAAAATAAATACGACTGCACTCAAAAAATCAATAAGTTTATTAAAAATAATAATTCACAATACGTATATTATTTTTGATTGAATAAATAATAATATTTTCGTAAGAATCGGACACAGTTTCGCTCTTAATACAAAACAAAAATCGTTTTTCCCGTTTTTCTTATTTTATTTACAAAACACAGCGCCGATTGGGGAAAAGGGAAAATATGTAAATTGAAAACATTTATCGCCGTATGCTCGGGGGCGTTGAGTAAAAAAATCGGACCGATATCAATCCATTTGAAAAATTAAAAATGAGATTAGGACCAGTGGAAAAGAGAGGACGGATGAGTGGGGGGTGGGGTGTAGGCCAATAAAAGAAAAGCCTTCACCTTTTACTGTCGATTTATTCAAATTTCCCAGTGAAATTTCTTCCGTGCCATTAGAACCGGGCCTCGGAAACGGTTGTTTATCAAAACACCGAGGGACCATTTTCTATCTTTATGGTCTCCCTAACGTGCCATCATCCCGAATCCGTCTTGCCAGAACAACCACCTTCGGAAGAGAGCGGATCTTCCACTTAAACACTCCTAAGAATTGTATTCTTTGAGATAATTCGACACTGTCTAATATATGTAGTTTATCCGATTATTTTTATGCCACCATTTTATCGAAATAACTTTTGATACAACAAATATGTGCGGCTTAACATCAGCAAATCCCTGGTGGAAACTAGTAAAGTAATACAACTATGGATGTTCTCGAAAGTTTTAAATGATTTAAATCTTTCTTAGATTAGAATAAAACAAAAAAAAAATATTCAATATTATTTTCTGATGGCAATTAATAAATAATAATAGCGCAATAGATTCTCAGCAGTATATGTAATGATTATCTGATAGTATTTCTCTAAATTATTCATTTAATTAATTGTTAAATACACTTGAGGGTATCGTATAAAAAAATAATTGAAAATAAAATCAGGATTAGAGAAGCCCAGTGACCAGAGGCACTGCACTTTACAGAATCGATGTCGAGCCAGCACTAAGTCCACAGCTTTTCCGGCATTCGTAGCTCTCCATTTTAGAGAATAAATAATGTGGAAACGTTTTCCCTAGCACCGAATCTATACCTACTGACGACGTATATCAAACTGAGAGGATTCTATTTATTTGACTGAAAATGATTGAAAAAAAACCTCGTTATACGCAAACAAACATGGAGCGTTTGCACAGTATTACAGTCACATTTTCGGCGTCAACTGATTGGATTTATAAACCGCGCGGATCAATTTAATTAAATTTAAAATATGCTGCTCTCCTTCTACTGCGTACGTTGGTCGCAAAATAATGTCGCAGACACTCGACGAAGAGCAGACACTTTTAATGCAAATGTATAAAGCTGTTTTATGTGTTCGTTAATGATAATAGCTTCGCCGGCATGGATAGTTTAAATTTGAGCCGTCGTAAAAGAAATGTGGTGAAAGCATTCCCGTGTCATCCAAAGTTCACAGTTTTCCACACAGAGTTGTACTCTGTCCAAAGTGTCGCCCGGTCCAATTAATAATATTGCCGACGACGAATCTTTTGACCCAATTTTTAAATTATGCACGGTGTATGGAGAGATATGCTCCAGATTTGTGTGACGAGATCGGATTCTGGGTCGGGGTTGTTGTGTGTATGTGTGGGGTAGAGAGTTTGGACGATGCTTCTTGTTATATTGAAAACAATGGCGGCCGACCATTAGGGATACCCTCAAGTATTGTATTGGATCTCGTTTATGCACGTTCATCTTCCCGAGTAGACATTTACCTACCACCAATTTGTTATCGAAAGGAAAAGGATATATATTTTACATATATTGAAATGTTTATTCTTATCATTGATTAGAAAAGCGGTATTTTATTGCACATTTATAAAAAAAAATGCAATAATAAACATAAGATTTAAAGATGCTTTAAATAATTAATATTTTAAATGAATACTTTTTTGGATATCGTCAATTAGAATAATGGATTAACATAATTATTTGGTTTAAGATAGAATATCTTAAAAACAACACACTGGAAAACGTACAAATGAATATTAATAAACGAAAAAAATAATATTTCAAGATGTAAACACAAAAAAAAATGTATTTGATGTTTTTTCAACTATACTTAGGAGCGGCTATTCCATATATACTGTTGAGGTGCTACAGACCCCCAAGCAAATTGAGGAAAAGTATATTTGTCTATTGATTATGTATTATGTATACAAAAAAATAAATGTAGTTTATATTTAACAATCTGGTCGGTGTCTACGAGAGCAAAGTAAGAGCGCTGTCTGCTTGTCAGCGCTAAAGGCGTCGTGTGTTGGATGGATGCGGGCCGGTAGCAGAAAGCGGGGGGGTCTCGCCTCTAAGCGCCGTGACGCACTGCGACTAGAAGCAGTCATAATGACTCGCCGTGACGAAGTCACAGCTTCTTTGAGCTATGTGCCGCTTGTCACTTATACCTCAGTATTTTTACCTCACCTTATTTTTATATTTTAAATAATAGCGAAATATATTCTAATATTCACCAGACGCCACTGATTATGCTTAATAAATTGGGAAACGCCATAAATTCTTCATTTATCCACTTTTTTCCAATAAATAATTGAAGTATTTCAATTCTGCTTAATCATTTCTTATGTATTTTTTTTAAATGATTGACCAGAGATGCTTGTTGAAAATAAAATTGTGTACATAAAAGAGTGAAAGAGAGAGAGACTCAATGATTTAATTAAATTATCTTCGATTATGAGATATTAAATTGGAGCAACGGTGTTTTTTAACGAGGCAAAAATTTATAGAAAATAAAATTCAACTTAATGAATTAGCGAAAATTTTTATAGTCGACATAAATTTTTGTTCATAAATAGTTCAAAATTTAATTGAGTTTATTATAATATTTTCCTTATCAATAATATCATAATAATGATTAAATCTATATCTATTCATACATTATTACATATGGCAAATTAATAAACGCCCAGGTTATATATTAAAAGTTAATATGTTTTTTCGGTCAACAAATATCTAAACCACAGATTTCATTACCGCTATTTTTAATTCATCTTAACACAATTAACACATTTTTTGTTTTTTTATTATTTTATTATTGGTCAAGAACTTGGATTTTAAACTGGATTCCGTGACAAAAAAATCTGTGAATTTGGTATTTTTTGGTATACCTTAAATACCTTAAAAATAAGATACACAAACGTATATTCTATAATATTTTTATTGTCAATGACTGTAGTTGAGAAATATTAATATTACTAAAATCTGCTACTAATAACTAAAGCTAAAACTTAACGTAGTTTTAGTTTAATTTGTAGGTAACATGCTATCAGTTTCATAATGTAAGTTAAGTGGCTAAGCTGAATTTAGTACTCGGATAGGTTAACCAGCAAAAATCTGTGAATTCCTTGAGTTCTTTATGACAATGGCTAGGAGGAAAATATAATTTTAAGAGATTTATTGGCCCCCCATTAGAATCTTTATCAAACCTTTATATGGGCGAATGGCGATTTAGTTTTTGTCTGTCATGACTTTCATCCGTCGTAAAATAATTAAAAATAAAAAGAATCTAAACGTGTGGCCTAGTCGTACCGATGTACTATTGTGATTCCAAGTTTTTTGATTTTTATTGAATAACTCTTTTGATATAAATCCTACATGTCACAAAATTGTTGTATTTGTTTAAAAATGTCCAAAGAATAAATATAATAAATATTCATTGTCCTTCATAGTCTACAATTGCAAAAATAAATAAAAACAAAACGTGCCAAAATCTCTAAATTATCCACCAAATTATAAAGCTTCAACAATTTTTTTACATTGAATGCTGGGGTAACCAAGCCACCCCTTTCGCACGAGAGTTCTTCTTTTTAAATACTATTAATCAAAAGTATTAGATGAATAAGAAACACGTACTAAAATTAAGAGCTTCACAAAATTTAAATATTAATAATTCATTAGTTTCTGCACCAAATATAACGACATTTTGTATTTTTTTACGATATTTTCAAATAATATTTAATATTTAGAGAAAATTCCATTCATGACAAATATGCAGAGCGTCGAAGTCGACGTTAAAAAATAGCTAATTGCGGTTTAATACCCGCAAAATTTATTATGCAATACACCAGTTCATAATGGCGCCGTATTAGGCGTCGGGACGCAGCTAGCGCTCAAGAGCATTTGTGTTTTGCTGGGTTTATTCCTGTGGGAAAACAAATTGTTAACCCTCAACTTGCCGCTAGCATAACAATCAGCTGCTGCGGCTTCTGCAACTATGCAGCTAATGTGTTTGCACTAACATATAAACCGCGATATGCAATATACACCTGAGATTAATAATCCGATATAGTATTGGATTATTAATCTCATCTATATTTTAGAATTACACGAATATGCACACAATATTTAGTAAATAATTTTAAACGTTAAATATTATATTAATAATCCTATATGGAACAGCTGCTGTTTAAATTTGAGGATAAAGCATACGGCTTATTATTACGCACATTGTTAGCCGAATAATTTCTAAATTATAACTGAATATATTTGATTTATAAAAATATCACGCACACACACATAGGCCTGCAGCGAACGGGAAAACTTGGAATTTTCCAACAATAGGAATATGGCTCAAGTTGTGAGATATTGGCACTGATTTATACGCATGTTTAATTCCTGGCGGAAAAATCGTGGGTCTCCCCGGATGAGGGTCTCAAAGTTTTCCGAGGCAGGTCTCGAACGTTTTCCGATAATTATTTTTCCCTGCCATAATAAATATCCGACGCTTTATCTCTGCCACGTTCGATTATAGTTCTGTCGGCGATTGTGCAAAACGTCAGAAATATTTCTGGAATTCGTGTCGGTCCTATCCGGACGATCGGCTGAAGTATTTTTTTCGATTTTTTTCGCTCCCTGTCCATTAAAAAATATTTCGATAAAAATTTGCGGAATATTTATCAAACGGCACCGTCAGTGTTTAGGTAACGAAATTTAAATTTTAATCAAAGGTCAACGGTGTAGCAGTATCGGTACGGCGAAAACGAATACCGTTTCGTAATTAAATTTACATAAATGTCTGAAATATGCAATGATAAATAAATATTTTCGTTCGTATCGAATTTATAATCAGCTGCGAAATTAAATTTCGCCTGAGGGAATATCGAAATCATACCAAAAATATGATTTATTGTGACAAATTTTATTGGCAAAAAATAGTATTGATACAATACACGAAATGGTTTTTAATTCTGTATTCGTGGGATTACATACGTACGTGTAAAAGTCTTATAAATTCAAGTCTATAACGGCCCACGAAGGGGTGTGTTACTAAAATCCTCAGCAGTATAAAACTGCGCAACAAAAACGATTATTTAAAAGTTTGCAGTTTACTAATAAATTTAGATTATAGGTGACCCAGTTAGATATGTTAGGTATACGAGCACAGTTATACTGCAAACCATATAAAACAGAAATTATGATTTTTTTTAAATATTAATCAAGCACATTTTCGCATAATGTAACATAACATACGTTGTCATGTTTCAATCAGCCCGTGTCAATTTGCTGTTGGCGGTTTGGTCTTCGTGTACATGTCCATCGCCGACACTATGTGTGTTTTGGCTCACAGGTGATCCGTCCCCGGTGTATTATACATCTACCCCAGATACATGATCACATACACATAAAATATAATAATCAATTTTTAAAATTACAAATTGTGCAAAATCAGTATATGCTAAATTTATATACACGAAATCAAAATATTCGCAGCTATTGATTACTAAGAATCAACAAAATCAGTATACATAGAAAGGGATCCAATGTACAGAAGTTGGCATAATTTACACGCGCAAAAAAATTAAAACTTCATTATATCGTTTATGCTAAAATTATGTAAATTATGTTTTTCACGCCATCTGACTCCACGCAATCTAAATATTCAAATAAAACAATTATTTTGAATAAAAAAAAAGTGAAACCACGCGGGTATAGAATCTGGCACCACTGGCTCGGTGGGCGGATACGTTAACCCCGTAGCACGGGGAGGGGGGGAGAGTTAGAATAGCTTCTAGCCCAGTCGGTCATGCTGACTTGGTTGCTAGTCGCACTCCTTACTACAGAGCTCTACAGAGCGTTCCGTGTTGGAGCGAGAGCAAACTCGAGTTACCTTACACCATTACGTACGAATTGTCTTAGTTATAGCCAGAGTGAACATCAAGTTAGGCAGCATACCCACTATATGACGACCTTGAAGATACTATTAGTGTTTTATATATGTTATGTACACATTGTGTATAAAAAACTAATTCTAAAACCTTTATAAACTTCGTATTTTCTATATATAACTTTTTTTTAAATAGAGATTATTTATTCTCCCTCCTTTTGTACCGAGTAAAATGGTCGATGTTCATAGAAAAGCGAATAAATTCCTAGAAGCTTTCGAAAGGTAGGTGTACCAACGTAGGCTCCGTATCTGTTGGGTATCTAGTGATTGAAATAACAAACATTGGGGTAATGTTCCGAATGAACAAAGACAGAGAGATTATAAAAAAACCATCGAAATAATTAAATAACTCATCTACTTCGGTCTTGTAATGCGACATATAGAAATAATTAGAAAACACATTCTTCTAGGTAGGATTGAAAGAAAACGCGGAGCCAAATACCGGTCCTAGCTACGTTAATGGTTTGCGGAAGATATCATCTTCCAGTTCACGACAGTATCGGACAGGATGACTGCCAACGTTCTTTAGCAGACACGGTACGAGAGAAGAAGAAGAAGAAGGAAAGAATGGATAATAAATTATGCATTTTCACCTCCCCATACACCCAAATGAATTTTTTGTACAGTTCGATCTGCTTGATGGATAAGTTTTGCTATCTTCCATTCGAATATAGCACTCACTTGTTATCTTCAGTCACTAAATGTAAAGAAACGCAGTGTTTCTATATTTTTTGATCAGATTTTCTCACACATGTGTGCGGCCTGCTTCACAGTTTTGGCGATTTTTTCAAATGTTTTTGCATATTAGATTTTACTGCCAATTAGCTAACAAGTGACTAGTCAGATAATTGTCATACAGAGTAAACCCCCCTATAACGTCAAGATAGGTTCCACGTTATAGGAGGTTAAGGTTATTCAATTTTATTTTATGATTTGAAGGAAATCAGTAAATATATAAAATATTTTTATAAAAACTCTAATTAGCGTTTTAAAAAAAATACGCTATAAGGGGGATCGACGTTATAGACAAAAACCGTCTCAAATGTTATAGGGAGGAACGTCATAGGAGTGTACGTTATAGGGGGGGGGGTTACTGTACTGTATTGGTTAGTTATTTGATTCGATTTCATTTCGATCATTTATTTTCACTGCTTTCTCATTTGTAGGGTTGTTTCTTTTTTTTTTATCAAAATCACTTTTAAATTGTTTAAATCATATAAGGGATTAAACATACTTAAAATGTCTCACTAATTTTTTTAGATGCAATTGCTTCATTATTTTCTCTACAGTAATCAAACAATTTTTGTATACATTGTTTTTCTAGTAAATAAATATCAATTTCCAGAGGTCAACAAACCGTGTATTGAAGAACCATCTACTGAATCACATCCGATCAAAAACGAACAAGCAAAATACGCAATTTTCGTCCGTACAACCTAATAAGTTATAATAATCAAAGAATAATTCTGGGAACTGGTTAATTTATCGAGAGACATATTCCTGGTATTCGCAGAAGTACGTTTCCTCGAAAGAGAATCCTTATAAAACATACTAGTAATATATAAGTTAATTAATTTCGAAGAGACATTCGTTACGTTAATAGGTCGAAAAACATATTTGTTTTTTTTGTATTTACAATATATATCTGCTTTATAGTAAATTCGTAATGAATATAATTCAATTAAATTTCTAAGAGTACTTAAGATCGTAGTGAAGATAAATTTTACTGTAGAAGGCTATCAAACGCAGTTGTTTCGGAAGATACCAAAGATGCTGACATGGTTTTGCAAGATGGCTGAATTAATATAAAGAAAACTCAATTATTATGCATATAAAACTCGAAATTTTGAAGTATATATTTTATTTTACAATAAATATTTGTTTCCATAAATATGAGTATTAATTTCCACTTTTTTTAATAAATATAGAGAGAGAGAGATAGAAAATTATAGTCGAGTAGCACTTCGACCAATTCCTGCCACTAAATATCAATACGACGAGCGTAATTAGAGGCATTACCCGATGCCGTGTATTAGCAAAACAAGTCGATACCGATGTCTGTCCCGAGCTCGTTATCGGCCATTATCTCGTGGCTCTCGGAGAGAATTTCATTAGGGCTCAATTTTATTTATATCGTTGTGTAAGCCCTTGGAAATGGCTTATCGAGACTGTTTGTTTCCCGTTGTCCGGCGATAGTGAGTGTGGGGCTTGAGTTACAGCCGAGGGCAGAGTAACAGGGACTCATCACGCGACCCTCCGCGACACGCGTTAAACTTATCAAGTCAGGTACATACCGCCAGGGTCATGGCTTCACGGTTCCATGGCTCCATGACTTATGTCTCGCAGAGGTTGACGCGTGATGGCGCCGAACGTGACCGGGTCCAAGGTGGCTGTTGCCGGGATATAACTGTGATATAAAATTTGAGACTCGAAAAAAATCTTTTAGTATTTTAATAATAAATAAGACTTAATAAAATTAAAATCACGTATTTTTTTAATAGCGCTGGCTGTAAAAGTGTTATTCTCCCATTTTTTTGTGGTTGTGTTGTTACACTAATCCAAGGATCGGGCACCATTTTTCCACACCAGGGGCTGATAACTAAAAAGCATAGTCTTTGATAACTAACGTGATATTTTACATTGCTGCCAATTCGTTGTAATGTTGCGCAAAATTTTATTCCTCAGTTCACAGGAATTTTTCCAAACGATCGTCTGTTATTCTTTATCATTACTTTCTTTTAAAAAAATATATATTCACAAGGATATGTTGCGGAACAAAATTAATTAATTCCATTTAGCTTTGATAGGGTGGGTCAATTAGGGACCTCAAGTTTTTTATTTTTCTCGATTATTTTTTTTAATATAAGTCCTACATGTCACAAACTTTTTGTATTTGTCTAAAAAGTCTTAAGAATACATATTATAAATAATCATTGGTCTTTATTGACTGCAGTTGCGAAAAAAAACAACGATATTCGTTGCTGTTATCAGCCGCACGATGTTTTTTCTCGCTCGCATCCGGTACGATGTGCCGAAGGCGAGTGAAACGAGTGAGTGACACGTGCTGCAAAAGCTTAGTCTGCGGCGAGACATCGTCAAAAGCGTTGTCATTTACGCGCTGTATTGATTAGTTAAAAAAACCAAAATTTCGACCAAATTATGAAGCATACAAGAATAACTATTTTTATTCTTAGAATAATCAATTTTCGAAAAAAATGTCAAGATATTGTTGAGTTCTTTATCAATATCTTGATTCGATAAGATTTGGGGTATCTGAGATACGGATGACACGGTTGTTTTCAAGCCGCGTAAATGAAAATTTAAGTTGTTTTAACAATACTACAAAGAATTTAACAAAATAATAAAAAAACATTATTACTATTATTTAAATAAATATTAAAATACCGCAAAAAGCACGGATTACTAGGGAACCTAGTTGCCGACACCTGAACTAGTCCCTGACAAATATTACAATTTTTATTCATATCGCAGGCTTCTTTTATTGTTGGTAGTCGAAAAGCATTTCGAGTGTTTTAGTGTGATCAACAATTTTTAACTTGTGGAACCGCTATGATACCTGAGCCTCCGTATTCGCCGATCAAGCAAGAAAAAAAAGGAAAGATATTTTGCCAACATTGAAAAGAAATCGCTGAAGTACTTTATTGTACTACTTTTTATTTAGTTTTGGTCTATTCCGTGTAGTAGTGGCCTATTGTTCTTATGAGGATTAGAATACTTTATTCTACCTGTCTCTTGATCTGAGATTTATAAAAAAGACATTTTTGGATATTATTCCTATTTTTTTTAATAATATACGATATTCCGTGTACAGAAGCGTCCCTTATTTATTTATTTTTAATAGTGTTGATTGATTAAGTGTATTTACTTTATCATGTACTGTATTTATTTATTTATTATTTTGACTACGATGGATGAATAGCATAACCAGTGTTATGGCTTGTATGTAATATGCATATATTTTGATAATGTATGTAAGAGAAAAACACCAATTGCATACTAAAATTAACCAGTGTCGTGGTTTGACACTGGGGGGAAAATTAGTGTAAGAGACTTTTTCCCCTTGCACCTTCAAAATCTTTAGAACCTTTCATCAAATCTTTCTGTTATGACATCCATCTACCGTAATCAAATAAATAAATAAATAATCTCCTTAATATATTCATTAATCAATTCTTGTAACTTATTTTGTAAAAGCAAAATAATTAATATTTAATACTTAATATAAATATTATTCAAAAATTTAAATTTTGCTTTATACCAACTTGGTTGACTAATTACCGTGTGGCGTAATTAGTTCATACGAGAGATTTGCATAATACTAAACGCCCTGGTATATTAGATGAGACGCTCGCGCTGAAGCCTAGATATTGTATATGAACTATAACTATTTTTATATAATAATAATATTAATAAAAATCGATTATCGTGTGTCTATGTATGTATATAAATATGAATACGCCTGAACTAACGAGACGAAAAATAACTTTCTTATCTAATACTTTGGGAAATTTCTGATAACGTTCGAGCAAACATTAACTAATCTTTAAAATTACAGCGCACTCACTACATAATGTCTAAGCTAATCTTATTTATAATATTTTTGCAATACGATCTCTCTAAAACGTTTAAAAATATTAATTATAAATATATGAAAATTTTTATTCAATGCACAATATTTTTTTCGAGGAATTTTCCTTTAATAAAAAAAATTAATGGTGCATTGAGTATTCATTGATTCTCCGTATTTACAGGGGTAGGAAATATAAATTGAATATTATTTGCTATCGAATAAATGTAAACTCCGGTGTAAGAGCACTCGGGGGTAATGCAAAAATAACTTTGTCAATTCCCCAAATATTATATTCAATGTGACCTTTTTCAGCTGCGAATGAGAGCTACGTGATGTGAAAGCGAATGCAGGTCACAACCTGGCCTTCTGGGTAACACCATCACTACTCCGAGCATTACAATCGCGATTTATTTTAGCACACTCTCATGTAGCTTTTTTCTGGCAAATCCCCCGGGGTTAAAAACTCATTACTATAATTTATCTAGGGAATGTGGGCAGACAAATATGACATATTAAAGTGTATAAACAGCGGAACGCAGACCGTAATTAACACGACTGTATAATGAATAGATAGTACGATGCTCGATGGTTTGCACATCTGTGTTTCGCCAACAACATAAATCAATTAGAGCGAAAATACAAAGTTTTTCGAAGCAGACAATATGCTCGGCGAGTTTTTGGTTTCCTTCATTTTCCGAACAAAAATGACACTTTCGACCACGGAGCTTTTTGCTCAGACATTATGAAGGAGAAGGAAAATGGAATAATGGTATCCGGGACGACCGAAAAAAGCTCAACGAGAAAAAAACAAGACTTAATGAACACGCCATTAATTTCCCGTTGAAATATATTTCTTCGGCGTTAATTTGCAAATCTGCTGGAATTTAAGCACTCACGGAAAAGCGGCACCCCTATTTGTAAATATTATTTTTGCGGACTGCAAAGATTCCAATTTTTCGATTTGATAATACCACTTTATTCGAGTTATATTGCTCGCATTATCAAATTTTTAGATAAAATTCAGATTTATATGTGTAGCGAGGACCGGTGCCATAGAGGAGTGGGGGGGTGGTTAAAAGGGCGGAAAATGTCTCACCCTTGTTGGACCTTTGAAAAAAAAAGACCTTTGAAGTTAATCCAATGGACGACTCCTGAATGAATTCCAAATAACAAGGTTTCAAATATACGCCCGTACATATAGAAAATTTGCATATACATATATTTTTAACGAAATATATTTCGCGACGAAATTGATTATATACATTATTTATTGAATGGAATGTCATGAGTTTTCATAATCTTTTCGTGCGAAAAATTTGTAATGGATATATGTAAATCCTACCTTGGCAACTTCGTAGACTTCGCAGTTAAAATTCAGCATTGTATCGCCCCTCTTCGTTGATTGACAGCTATGTTCTCAATTCTCGATATAAAAACGGCACATCTAAGAATAAAGATTATATTTTTTATAAACATATTTACTTATTTTTATATAAAAACAATGTGTGATTGTTATAACAGATTAACCCAGTTCATCAATTAAGCATAAAAACATTAAAATATGTAAAATTAAATATAAATGAATAATAGAAAAATAAAATAACAATGAGAAAAAAAGCAATTAAGAGAAATTAACGTACATATAAATATGGATAAACGAAATCAACGAAATGGCGATAATAAACATCAAATATATCTACATAGTCGGCCAAGTAGTTGAACAGAGTAGTAGCTCTGGTTACCGGAGAGTTTCTGAGAGTACCTGTCCTCATATTTCGCGGAAAAAAAAGCACAAGCAAACGAGCTCGATCGTAGTGAGGTGGCGTCTATAAGGGCAACTCGCACAGGATAAGGGGGTAGCTTGAAGAAGAAGTCAAGTAGATCGACCTTCTTTTCTCGATGGTTACATACCCCAGAGAGCCCTGTACCTATGCGCTGGAGTATAAACTTGGGTAGAATCCAAACTCTCTCATGTAGAGATATCTTATAAATTTTCTTCTGTATTTTCTCTAATCTGAAGGAATTAAAGACTTTATAAAGCGCTCATATAATGGAACCTGATTCTAATGTATCGTATAGCACTCGTATAACTAAGGTGCTATGTATGTGATGAGAATTTCTCAAGACAAGTGCAACATTGTTGATGCTCTCATACACACGTCCAATACATGTAAACTAAATTTTAACATGGAATCAAACAAAATATCCAAATCTTTAACAGACGATTTCTTAGGAAGATTTACGTTCCCAAGTCTGTAATTAAATACATAACCAGTGGCGGTTCGTGGGTAAAATATTTGGGGGTGCTGCGGAATATTTAAAACGAAAAACGTATTTGTCGCTCATATTTTATTCAAAATATAAAAAAAGGTGAGGTAAAAATACGAATCTATGAGCCAGTATGACTGCGCTATAGTGAGTCAGTATGACTGTACCGAATCGCAGCGCGACACGGCGCTTAGCAGCGAGAATCCCCCCCCCACGCTCTTCGCTACCGACCCGGATCCCCCAATACCCGACGTTTATAGCGCTAACAATCAGACAGCGCTCTTGCACTACATCGCGCATATTAAAATATATTATATATTTTATATGAGTATATATTTTAATGTAGATTTTTCACACATTATGTTGAATTTTTCATATATTATTATTTTTTTAAGAAAACAATGTTGACGCTGCCTGTTGCAAAATGTCGTAGTAATAAAGGTGGATTCGAGGAAAGTAGAGCAGAGATAAGCGGAATTAGATGTAGTCGGAGCATATTAAAAGTGAGAGAAATATGTGTAGCATGTTGTAAATGAGTTTCCTAGAATTATTTGCCAATAAATTGCGCTTGCATTCGCCAACATTGGCGCTAATTAAATCTCCACGTGGCGTTTCCTTAGCTCATGTACATAATTTATTTATGCAAAATAGCATAAAATAAATTCATATATAGGATTTATACGCAAGAGATTATTTTAAATATTAATCATATTGTTTACGTGTGGCCTGTTGACATTTGTCGGAGGAAATAAAATTAAAGTTTCATGAGGCGTGAGTAGGAAGTATGAAATTTTGATGTTCCCACGGTAATATGTCAATTTAACCGGCGAGGTACCCTTCTGCACAGTGTCAATTGAAATTTAGTGCTTCGCTTTTCGATATATAGGGGTAGATAGTGATAGATAGTGCCGGATAGTGAACTATGAGCTTACGTCCTTGATTTACGCTCTTGTGTTTGCCGCTAAATCCAACGGCTTACTGACGGCTTACACTGTAATTATGGATAAATAAATTCCTACCATACACACAGAGAGATACTATCTTCTAATTTGTGTATAATCGGTTATGTAATGGCATAATACTTGCAGATTTCACACGAAAAGTATCATCAATACTTTTATAGAAAATAAGTCCCAATATGTTATCTAGAAACAATTTAATAAAAATAAGCAAATAACAATATTTAGATAACTAACAAATGCACATAGGTTTATAAATTCAAATATCAAAATGACACAATTCTTCCGTACTGGATACAATTTAAGTATCCGCCAATTTTTCAAATCTCTTTCCAAATACGCAAAGTCTTAATAGTCTATTTTAAACGTCTTAAAAATTTAACAAACTGTGTAGGAGTGATCCAAATTCTAAAGAGCTGGTCAAAGTTTTTTAAAATCTACCACTGAACTTCCTCCCATTCGACTTTCTTCCCAATGCACTCCATAAATGTAACATGGCTTGTAAGTCACATACATATTATTATGATAATGTAAGTTAACTGCGACTGAGTTAGGTTTAATAATGACAATTAATTTTAAAAAAATCCTACAGTGTCCTGCAGACTAATTTCATGGTGTTCCTTGGTAGTTGATAAAAGCGATATTTTTGAAAGGAATTACTTCGCTGCAACTGCTTTCCGAGTCATCTATTATCGTGTAGGCTTATCCAACATTTTGACCAATTATTCTTCATGTGTTACAGCATTTTCTGCAGAGACTACCTCCACAGGGTCAAGGCTTTTTCTAAAAATAATAATAAATAACAATAAATACCAATAAATACCAATAATACCAATAAATAATTATAAATACCACCAAATAAAATGCCAATTAATACCAATAAAAACCAATAAATACAAATTAATACCAATAAATAACAATAAATACCACCAAATACCAATAAATAACACAATAAATACCACCAAATACCACCAAATACCAATATATACCAATAAATAACAATAAATACCAATAAATACCAATAAATACCAATAAATACCAACAAATAACAATAATATAACAATAAATACCAATAAATACTAATAAACACCAATAAATAACAATAAATACCAATAAATAACAATAAATACCACAATAAATACCACCAAATACCAATATATACCAATAAATAACAATAAATACCAACAAATAAATTACAATAAATAACAATTAATAACAATAAATAACAATAAATACTACCAAATAACAATAAAATGGGATTAGTTAATATTCATATTATATAAACGTAATTAAACAACAATCTGTTATCAAACAACATGTCACATTTTACACATTTAAGACAAGAAAATCCTTCAGATACCCAAAAATATGCCCGGCATTTAGAAAAATTAATAACGGAATTTCAGTCGCGATTTAAAATATCAGAAAAAACCGCTCTTAGTTTTAATATATTTTCTTCACCATTTAATATAGAAGTGGAAACAGTTCCAGATGAGTTACAAAATAGAATGCAATAGATTTTACAAACGACATGGATTTAAGAAATAAATTGTACAATGTTGACATACATAATTTCTATCAAAATTACATGAATTTAGAAAAATTCCCACGATTGACCGCTCATGCAAAGCAAATAATGACAAATAATGAACAATTAATGGCAAAGCAAAGCAAAGCAAATAATGAGTTGCTGTGTCTTCTATATCAGCAAATATAGGCCAATTGATGGCGAAGAAGCAATGCCAAATTTCTCATTAAATTAACTTTTTTCTTATATATCTTTCGCCGTTTTTTTTATAGTATTTATTTATGTAATTTTTTTAAATTTGTAATTGGCCGTGTCGTAAAAAAAGGTTGCTCACCCCTGCCCTAGATTTTGGTCGGTTGTGGTCTAAATAAACGTTTTTTTATTATTTTTAAAATACTTAAAGAAAAAATAAAAATGAATAATTAAAGATAATTGTTTTTTAAAGATTGTCAATGGTATAGTAAAAGTATATAGGTAAGTAATTAAGTGGTATATACTCAGATCTTTTTTTACACAGTCGATACTTTCCCAAAAAAACCAAATTAAATGAAATCCATTTAAAATATTTATTCCCTAAATAATTTAAATAGATCTGATTTGATAATAAAATCGCTTTTTTACACCGCTTATCTACCAAGTACGTAAAATATAAGCACAAACTAGATTATTATTATATTATTAATTAAAATCTATAGATTCTGAAAAAACTGAATGTAACATTATTTTTTTTTCGGAGATTAGGCTATTATTAGACATTAGGTATTGGAATTAATTGAGCTTGACTATATATTATATAATTCATAATTTACAAATTGTTTCATATGTATTTTCAGCAAAAATAGTCGAAAGCTAATAATGCCTATAATAATGATATCATTTTTATAAATTAATTCATCTATGAAAATATGTATTTATTCTATTTAAATAAGCCAAAATGAATAGATTAAATTAATTCAGATTTAAACAGATTTTAGGCAAAATAGCAATACTACTGAATCCTTAATTAATTGATTTGTTATCTGTTATAATCAGAATAGTTCATTTTAATCAGAGTAATTAGTTGCCAGTGGCTGTGGAATTATTGGACAAACCGCACGATGATGGAAAAATACGTAAAGGGAATTTGATAAACAATTTACAATATATTATTTTATTCTAAAACAAAATTATTCTATTTAAAGTTTCGAACATATTTTATATATACTTTTCCAACTGTCGATTTATTAGACGATTATATTTAATCACTTTTCATTGATTGTGGTCCAAACATATTTAACGTTTTTAACATATTTCTAGAATGTAAAACATAGAATAAAATAAAAATAATAATTACTTGACATATTCAATATTTTTGTTGAATAATTCATATTAAAAAATATATAAACATAGAATAATATATGGAATATTCGTTCAGCTACCTCGCAATATTTGGCTAATGACTTTCTACAACCGACATATTGTTTCACTTCTGTTTTATTGACAAATGACTATTTAAATGAATAAATTAGATATTAAATTAATAAACACTATTTTGCATATAATTAGGTATATATACTTTGATAATAAAAAAGGGCATAATATTATAAAATAACTATGCAGTGTTATCATCTGAAAACAAGTGCTGTTTTATTATATTTTCAGAGATCAAAGAAAAATGTCATTATAGCATATTCGCGTCATATTTCCCCTAAGATATGTATGCTGTATACAAATAAAAAATTCCATATCGTGCGATACGATCGAATCTGAATCGCATATAAAATAAAATTGACAATAGAGAAAATCATATATTAAATATAGAGCGAGCACTCCGAATTCACTATAGATTGCAAATGCGATATATTGCCATTGGAAATTGGTATATTTTTACAGATGTAATACAAAATGCAATTTCTCGATGGATTTATTAAATGATTTGTTTTATTTTTGTGTGTATATATATATTTTTTACAAAACTAATAAAGAAGATTTTTCCGGTGGCTTCGCATTTTCCTCATTTTCTCATTCGCCTATCAATCAGACCACCATTTTTCCATCAGCCACGCCTATTTCAGGTTTTTCAACGTATGACGCAGTGAATTTATAGTCGCCATACTTTTTCCATCACCCGGGTCGGTCGCATTGGGATGCGAACCTGTATCGTCATCATACTATATATATTTATTTATTTTTTTAGAAGAAAAATAAAGTAGGTACTTTAGAAAGAGAGCACACACACACGCACATACTGCGAACACGCAAAGAATCAACCGTGTACCGAATCTGATGTAAAGAGAAGAAGCTTTTCTCGGGGATTATTTAAAGCTCTTACGGCGTCTCCTCAATCTTTGTCACATAACAAATTTCATCTTTACAAGTAAACGAGAGATTTTTGTTTTTCAGCATAATATATTTCATCCCTGCGAACTGTGACATGTCTCATAAGTCATTGTGATTTTAACCGAACAACACGCCGACTGATGAAACAAAGGCTCTTAGCGCTTCTGACTCCATTATCCATTGTGGTATGTGCGGTATAATGGCCATTAGGTTTATATAAAAAAAAGTATATAGAAAATCTTATTATCCTTAGTTTCAATTATTCGAACGTCTATTATCTCTTAATGGAATAAAGGTTTAGTCAAATCATATTCAATTGAGCAAAGATTATCAGGATTTATTGCAAGGTTTATGGATTCAAGCCATCAATACCATATAAATTTCGAATGGTAAAATTTTAAAATAACTATCACACCAGATTTAAAAAAATATATTTATCAAAATTAATTAATAATTAAATTATTAGATCGTCAAGTGTGCAATTTGTAGAGAGGCTTATGTTCAACATGGCAGCTGTAGCACATATTTCCTCTCTTTAAATTTTTCTGCGAATTAATACCTATTTAATTTAATTTTTATTATTTTTGTTATATAATGGCCAAGTTTTAAATTCGTAAAATTATGATATATGAGTTGTTACGTAGATATACAGCATCATAAACAGCTCGCAATATTAATGATGTATTTTGCTTTGATATAACTACACAGCAGATGGTATTAAATTGGTTTGCGAAATTTAGTTGTGGTAACTTTGACCTTACGAAGGAGCCATGCGGTCGGTCAGAATCAAAGGTGTATAATGTGAAAGTCGCTGAAAGTGCACATGAATAATTGTTGATGTTTGGTGTTGGTCAGCAAACAACATTAACTCATTTACCCGAAATCGGTAAAGTTAGAAAGTTGGATAAGTGGGTTCCACGACAAGCCTCCCACATACGGCGTAGAGCGCAATATTCATAAAAATAAGCCGATGTTGAGTATTTAGTGGCCTGGCGTAGATATAATAGCAGATTTTGCGAAATTTGGCATTGATAATAGCAGAAATATACTACAACCTGCTGGACCAAATGATCCAAAAAATCAGATCAATCAACCAATCGTTTTCCATTCTATTGCACGACAATTCTTGACCACACTGCACAAATGACAGTAGAAAAACTACAGGAGTTGCAGTTGGAAGTTCTCCATTATCCAATATACTTACAGATATTGCCCCCACAGACTACTACTTTAATCCGGAGTTTGAAGAACTTTTTCATGGGAAAACAATTTGATTCCGACAATGTTGTGAAACAGGCCTTTTAATATTTTATTGACTCTCAATTACTAGTCTTTTGCACCACTAGACTAAAGAAACTACTGCTGAAATAGCGAAAATAAATTTACAATATGTGCCTATACTTAAATATTTAAAACCATTTCAAATTAACCTTTCAGAGACACAAGCATTTTTTTCTCTTGAAAAAAAACATAAAATCCGCCTAATATTAACATTAAAAATTCCGTGGAATTCCGAAGCGAAGTACCTCGGGGTCACCTTTGATAAAAGGTTCTCATGGATACCCCATGTAGAATCAGTAATTAAGAAAATCAACACGTGTAACGCGCTCCTTTCTCCTTTTTAAAATTAAAAAACCTTATTTATAATACCACCATCCGTCCTCAAATTATATATGCTCCCGTATCTGGGACTCGACGCATCCTTCACATATAAACAGAATTCAGAGAAAAATATATATATAAAAAGATTTAAAAATTCTCCCTCTTGAAAGACCTTATTGAAAAATAGGCTACTCCTATCTACGATAATTTTAATAAATTTACGAATAAATTTATAAACGTTATTATTTGTTTCTTACCTTGTTTTCCATTTTATAACAATCGAATCGTGTCTGGTTCATCTATGTTACCTGTTAAGATAGCTTTTTTTTGTGCTTTTACTTGTATATAATACTATATCCTCACATTATTTTTTTTATATAAGATTTCCTATTTTTATTTAATTTTATCTTGGTTCTATTATTGCATCCCCCCAAGCTATTAACCACTCGAGCGCCGGCAACTCACTAGAGAGCTACAATGCTATGCCGGCGCTATGACTGTGACAGTGGCAGCAAAAAAATATAATTTGATTGAATATGTACAATTTATAAATGTGTATATGTTATGGGAAACTCAAAGGAAATTATTATATAATACATAGATGAAGAGTAAAATGGACAATCTCTCGCACACTTTTGGTCATGATGACCATTTCTTCATATTTATAAAAAAATAACAAACTTTGTTATTTTACTCCAAATTATTTACTCAGCGACCTAATATTTTAAATTATGTTATTTTGTTCATTTCAAAGCATTTATTTTCATCTTTAAGGCAATTTTGGAACACATTTATTTGCATAAACTTTATCATCTTTGAATATCTCTTCAGTAATAGGAATACGTTATACTTTCACTTTATTTTTAATTTTCGGGAATAGTAAGAAGTCGCAGGGTCCATGTTTAACAAAAAAGAAGGCTACGGTATTACGATGGTGTTGTTTTAGGCCAAATATTTACGAATAAGCGGCAGTTTGAGCTTCTGCATTGTCGTAATGATAACTTAAAGTTAGGGTTTGCATTACCGGTTAACCGCTTTATTGGTTTACCGGTAAATATCCTAAAAACGCACCATCGGTAATTACCGGTATATTGAAAAATTTACCAGTAATTACCGGATTAAGGACAAATACAGGCATATTATAACGAAAGTATATTGTAGATTTGTTTTTGTTTAAGACGAATTTCGAAAAGAGCTTACTTTGTATCGAGATTGCAAAACTCGGTGGAATTCCTTCCTGAAAATGCTGGAACGATTTTATGAAATTAAAAATGCGATCTAAAATAGTTTGATTGATATAAATATTTGAATATTGCATTTCAACTAGTATTGAATCTAATCCATGTCATTTTTTTCATTTACCGGTAAATAACCGGTAAACCGGTAATGGGAGAAATTATTTACCGATTACTGGTTATTGCAATTTGACGGTAAATTGCAAGCCCTACTTAAAGTAAAGGATGCATGGCATTGGTGTCCTCAGGGTTCTCATCAGTAAATAGTCTTTCAGGTGACGTTGAAATTCATATTAAAAATCCACAATAATTAGAAAATTAATAAATGTGTCGAGTCAAAATCTTATGAAACGACGCAGATTCCGACTTTCCTATATTTCCACAGTCAATATAGATTTTATTAATTTCAGGTAGTTTGTTAGGTTTAAAGCAAATGAAAGAATATTTGGGAGTTATACCGATACGTTTTCAAGAATAAGGATCAACATATGTGATTTCATATTGAATTCCTTATCGGGTGGGGAGCTACCTTAAGGCAAAACGATGTCCTGGGATCAGAGCCTTGTGGGATTCGTAGGCCCTCGAATTTTTCTAAACATATAAATCTTTGTAACGTCGAGATAAACTAATAAACAAATAAGAAAGAGATGAACCAATACCAATTAAGAAGTTGAGTTGTTTTTCTTAGTATTTTTAATAAGATACTTTTAAAACATTAAAATACATAAATATTGATTTAAATAAGGGATGTACAAACCGTTGATTTTACGGCGTCCTGCGAGCTGCTGGCAATTTTTTTTTTCTTTTTAATTTTTTCTCACTGTGTGGCTTTTTGTTTTAAACGAAAATATTAGCTCATAGATAAACGACGCAATATTTTCACTAGACGCCTACGTTTATATTTCATGAACGAGATTTTCAGTTTATGGTTAAGCATAAAAAATTCTAGCTGAAGGGTTTCCTCTGACCGAAGTGGTCAGCTGTTATAAAATATTAAAATTTTCTTAAATTCTTTTCATAAATTAGATTTTTACGTCAAAAATTTTGCGGTTGCCCTCAAAATTAATTAATTTTTAAGAAAATCTTGCTTAGAAATCAGACTATACATAACTTCCAGTTACTACTCTATATTAATTAGGTGGTAAAATATCCTGATAGATATGCTGTTGAAATCCAAGAAAACAGTTAGCAGAACCTTTACATTCGATTGAACTCGATGAGTTTTTCGATATTGGGTTTTTAAGAATCTTCTATTCTATAGAATTCTATTTAACATTACCTGCAATGCATCACATACCAGTTTCGTAAGTAATTTTTCTGTAATGCACTTATTAACTATTCAATTCTTCAAGCAAATTTTAATGAAAATTCTTAGATCCATCTTTTTCAAGTACACATGAAACATTTTCAGCAATTAACAATAAATTAATGAACTCATACGACTATCAATGTCAAGATACGTGTACCAACAGAGCACCAAAAATGTAAAATTGAAAAATTATGTTTTATTAAATCTCGTATATTGGCTGAGATGAAATGTTTTAAAACTACTAAGCTTTCGCTACATTGTCTGCATCTTGTGTTGTCTTAGTATGTTAACGCCATTAGTTGCACAAACACACTCTTATCTTTGCCTTTTCTTTATTCTTTTTTAAAAAAGCGTTATTAAAGTTTGTGCATGCACACAGGATCTTGCTCCTCATGAGCAATTAGGGCGATAGAGTTTTTCCGTTATTTTTTCACTGGCAGGATTTGCGGCATATTAGCGCGGCATTTCGCGCTTGTTTAATGATGTGGCAACAGTACGGCAGACGATATATTAGTTGCCGGTTGCCGCATGCAGAATTATTCACTAATTAGCCTTTGTTGTTTGTCGGAGTGTTGCTGTTGGGGGGTGTCTTGGGCTGGAGCCGGTGACCCGGACTCGACCTCGGGCTTTAATTTGTTTTGCATTAGGGGCTCTTGGCGAACACTGATCCTGCTATTTAGCCACTGAATCGAAAACAAACATCGATGGCTTTATAATTGTTCGAGTGTATATTTGTTTGATAATTGTAAGAGAAGATGCTTATGATCAATAGGTCTTACCTGTAGAGGAATGTTTAGGTTCTGTGTTGTTCATTCATATCATTGTCAATTCAAATTCAATCATATATATATTTTTATTTTAATGAAAACAAACTAAACAATATTTTATGAGCAGCTCAAATTTTTCTAATTCTTTTAACCCGTGCCATTATATTTCGCGAGTTGATGTTATGAATAGCATTCATTAGTATGTTAACGTAGCTTAATTAAATAAATACATTTGTGCACCAAAACAATATATCGGAGAAAAAAGTTAAACGCCTTTCGAAGAATTTCTGCACCAAAGCTCATTAAAATTATTAAAAAAAAAAAATTTCTCGTTAAAAGCTAAAAAATTGTTTTGTTGTTGACATAATTGTCAAGTACGAGCTGGGCAGATAAAAAGTTTAAAATATAGCTAGATACATTATGCTTTAAAATACTTTACTTATGTATGTGTGTGCCTTTTCTTCCGCTAAATATAAAGACAGGTACTCTCGGAAACTCTCAGAAAATTTAACATTAAATATCTCGTAAACAAATATTTGATGTTAAATATCGTCATTTTATTTCATATAACTGAATAATTAGTGTCGATATTTTAACATATTTTTTTAATTATCTTTGAATACTTATACATATTTTCTTTTAATTATTTTAAAATTATATTTATGTTTTATTATTTGACTGTTTTGCATGATTAGCAACTTGGGTTCATCTGTAATTCCAATCACGGATTGTTTCCTTAAGATAAATGAATAAATATATATTATATAATTAGACATCACTATTTAAAATGTAGAATAAAAGGCATTAAATAAATAAGATGCTTTAATTGTTGTTTAATATATAGTCTACATCAGAATCTAAGACGATTTAGCGGATTATGATTAATGGATTATTTTATTTCGACTAAAGAATTTAGAAATTATTACAGTGGCGGATTTATAGGGAAGCTTATGATGCTGGAGCATCAGGTCCCCGATTAATGGATCATTATTTCATGAGTTTTCTAGTCTAGTGATTAAAAGTATAGATGTGTACTTTTAAAAATTAATGGCGTCCGTTTTTTTACGAGGCGTAGTAGAAACATCTATCCGGTTTTTGGGCAACTAAAAAATAATATATTAATTGGATGATTTAATTCGAGATTACACGTGGCTTAATTTTATTTATAACGGAAAGATTCTTTTTTTTCTCATCGTATTAAACGTTTTTGAAGGACAAACATTAAATAAAATTAACAATATATGAATTAAATGCAAAGAATATGAGTAACAAAATAAAGAAAAACTATAGGGAAAAAGAGGATTAAAACAAAAAAAAATACTGGACGGATGTGGATGGAATGAAATTCTAATGGATATAGGAAACCTAGCAATTTCAAATGTAGATGAAGAAAGCATTTAATACGTCTCAGATCACCATAGTGTTGATAAAGGAGTAGGATTAAAAAATGAATGCCACAAATTAAAAAAATATATAAAATCGAGCTTAAATTCAAATAAAGTCAAAATATAATAAATTTAATCTATAACAAAAATCTCATAGACTTATTATTACTACTTAATTTTCTACCAAATTTATATACTTTTAAAAAAATATATTTATCAATGCTGATAACAAGTTGTGAAGGTTAAAGTGATTTCTCTAAATTTATAAAAATACATACAGATCGACTGTGAGAAATGAGAGACTGAATTATTTGTCCATTCTTTCTATAGAAATACGTAGGCAGATCAATTTCTTATGATGCAGCAATAAGAGAATATGGCAGGCTCAAATATAGAAGAGAGTTTATAGCATAATATATTTTTTTTATTTTAAAATCATATATTTCACTTTTTTCCCTATGGGTATACACTATTTTTTATAATTCGTCCTCATCCTTAGACAACCGATAACCCCCTCCCTTCTAATTATATTATATTAGTGTAACCTTGAAATTTAGTTAGGCCCCAAATATTCACAATCTGTAACTGTATTACTATTAATTATTAAAAGATTATTATAATCATTAAATATTTTGCAAATGAAAATTTGCAGAATTTATTTACGCCAACTCTATACTTTCCATACTCTTCACTCTTATACTTATCTCTTTACTACTTCCATACTCTTATACTTTTCGATATAACAAATAGATATAATTTTTTTATTTGAACAAAGATACATTTTAAACTCGGGATTCAATTTAATTACAATTAATAAGGCTGAACAACTTTCCTTTCTATCTAAGACAAATATTTTATATTAATAAATCATACCAAATTTATTAACACGATGATTTTCAGAAGTTTATTCACGAAATGAATTTAATGTTCTTATTTAAAAAAATATATCGTATTTAATAATAGTTATATTTGATTTTTTGCGATTTTTGCATGTCTGCCTTCAGGACATGTCGCGGTATTTTCAGTATATCCTTTGTGCTTGAATAGTTTTTAACTGTCGGCTTGATCTCCGTCTCTTGTCAATTGTCTATATTTATCTTAAATCTGGATATGTCGACGTTTTATAAGACAGTAGTTTTGTTTTCGGATATACTAAAAATAAATGTAGCATTAATATTCGATGCGAATTTTTATTTACGAATATATATATTTTTATTTGATACTTTTAATAAAAATTGAAAATATTTTGAATAAAAATATCCAAGATAGCTAAGGCGAACCTGTTTGATCTATCATAAATATTTGTGTGAGGCATTTGGTTTCCGCGAATACTGTGAACACCGCAATAGATCCCAAATATTTCTTTTTTGCAAAATGTAAACCTCCAAAGGAATAGATTCCCGTGTCAGGATGTTTATTCGGGACCTGCTTTATTGGAAAATCCAAGGCAAGCGTTTTCAATAGCATCCAAAGTTATCAAACGCACAGTCGATGTGCTCTCTTTGGAAACGTCGCCAGCATCCGACACAAAGCTACGGTGAAAAATCATATTCGCGAATACCCGCGAGACTTAACACACATACTTGCCAATCAACAAAAATTTACATTTATTTCAATATAATAAAATAATTATTAAAAAGCAAATTAACAAATCGCGAGCAGAACGAATGAATATATTACTAAATTTATTTTGCGCTCTGTAAATATTTATTTGCATTAATTTATTCATAAATGGTAATGAAATATATGTTAATTAAACATCGTGGAAAATATTTTATTCATTAGTTTATTGTAACAATGACGGGGGGTTGTTTTAAAAGACAATTGCTTTATTTTATTGCATAAAAGATGTTTTATGCCGAGATAATAGAAAAAAATATAGACAAAGAATAGAAAAATAGGTCTCTATTGGGTTAGACAATCTCGATTAAATTTGGTTATGCAAAATATTACATTTTAGATAAAACTAGAGTGACAATGAAAACTTTGAATATAATTCAATTTGAATATTAATGGAGCGAAATGCTCCACATAAACGGCGTCTATTATTTTATTAGAAAAATAAACTATGCGAAAAAATGGTATTTTTTATAGGAATATTTTTGTGAAAAATCAGGCAATCAATGCTGTGTTCAAATATCACATTTTCGAGTTGAAAATCGTGTGTTGGACACAGTGGCTTATTTAAAGTCTTTTGCATTCAAGGCGGCGAATGCTGTTGGTACGTGAAGAATAATAAAAAAAATAAGTACAAGCCCTTTATAAAATGATATAAAGCCACAAGATATTTCACACGAGAGTCGGTTCTAAATCAAGTCACGTGAACTTGGGCCAAATGGCCTTTGTTAAACGTCTGAAGGCTCTAATGCTAATTTAACAAACAATGGCTCTCAACTTAAGGCCCGACAGCAATAAGGATCTCGTTTATATATTTAACAACATAATAAATGCGCGTTGAAACGTATAAATCTTCGCAACAGAAATTAAATAATAATTAAAAATGAGAAATTGCCGCTACGGCTTCACATTACCCGTTCCCGAATTCTCAACATTAATTAATAAATTTGTTTATTTATAGAAGCTAGGGAAAATCGTGATTTTTTATGATGATTATAGCTTTACACGCATAGATATGTCGATGTCCAACTATGGTGCTTTTATATTATAATAACGTTTTATATGATAATGTATAGAAAGTCGACATCATTTCTTTATTTCGCTTCATTTATTCTATTCGTAGATTCGTATAAAGGCTAGTTGCCCACATCGTTATATAATTCAGAAGTGAAGCATTATTTCCGGCATTTGATCATTTGAATGGTTTCCATCGTTTTATCAATTTATTTTCTACAATAAAAAAAATCATGTAAGTGTATGTAAGAAAAGATTTAAATAATTCGAGAATGAACCATTTTAAAACATGGTGATATATATTTAATAACCAATTTCTTATTTTTATATAAGATTTATTGTAAATTGCTAATGTTTCATATGAAGTTCTATACAAAATAATTATAATCTTTAATGAAAATTCTATTTAAAGTAATGAAAACGAGTAATCGTGATATTATATATTATTATGACTTGTAGGTAACATACATATTATTTCGATAATGTAAGTTAACCGCGACTGAGCTAAGGTTAGTAGTTGACGATAGTCTGACGAAAACTATGAATTCTGGGAATTATTTATAACACTGGTCAAGGGATATGTAAGTAGAAGAGATCCTCCATGTGTTATAAAATATTGATGTAGGTAGTTAAGTGCATAGGAATTAATTAATTTAATGCCATCTCTTCTTTGTTGAATTGATAATTATAAAACAAATAATATAAATTTCAACTCATCTGAAATAATATTAAAAATTAACCAGTGTCGTGGATTGACACTGGGGAAAATATTAGTGAAGAGGTACATTCCTCTTGCATCTTTAGAATCTTCATCGAACCTTTTATATATTTTAGTCAAATAAAGAACATGTAAGTCAAATAAAACATTTATTTCTTATTTTAATGTTGTATTTTATAATGTTGATATTATTAAATCATTATCAGAGTATTAGAAAAAAATGGTCATTGCGTTTGAATTTAATTTTATAAGACTTGTATAGAAATTTTGTCGTTTTTTATAAATAATGGGTATCTTATCCAATTATAAATTTATTTATAAATATAAGATAAACAACTAAGTAAGATACGATTAGTTCTTACGACAACAATGTAAGTCGAGTCAGTGGTTACTCAAATTTTAACATTTTTTTTTAGAAATAATCATCTGTTTTAATATTTGATTTATTTTAATATCTTCTATTTTCTTATACAGAATATATTTATTACAATTATATTATATAGTATTTTTATCATCTGTGAAACTATTGATGATTTCTGCGATATTTCAGCGATTTCAGTGTATATTTTTTTTATTTTAATATATATCAATGTGACCGGGTAGTTTATTTAGTTTTTGGTTTTTTCTTTATATTTTTTTAATAACTGGTATTGAAATAGGTGGTTATAAATCTTTAACGATTTATCGGTGTCTTAGTCCATATTTTCAAATTTATGTATTCTACCACCGACCCGGGTAAAAGCAACAGTCATGTCTTTTAGGAAAATTTTAGCAAAAAAATTTGGTAATTCATTGAGTTTATCTAGTTCTTTTATAATATTAAGCAGTATTAATCTCAATCATCGTTTGTAAGTTCTTCGATATTATATAACAAAAATTAAAATACATCTTTCAATTTTATTCGTATTGTATTTAAAAATTCGGCATTATCATTGAAACGAATTTGCTTAAGAATTTCAGCATTTCTCAAAAATAATATTATTTAAACAATCTTAATATTTATAAAGTACTTCTGGATCGTAATTTTTTATTCATGCTTTAAGATCCAATAGATATTTAATTTCTTTGTCCTGATATAAACATTAAAACACGTGAAACCCTTTTCGAAATCCACCAATAAAATAAGTATTTTATATGACTACCAATGCCAAGATACGCCAAAGCAGGTGTGTCCGCGAAATAAAAATAATCCATACATATTCTGATTAAACAATGTTTTTCTATGACATCGTTAATATTAAGAGCTTTATAAAGTGCATTAACTTGACTTCTTTCAGACGACACTTGTGCCACTCCAAAGTTTACAGAATAAACGGTTCAAACGTATTTATAACAACTTCTACAGGAGCTCGACATAATCGTTTGTGACTTAAGATGTAAGTTAAAATATCATAGTTGTATTTTGAGTCTGTTATTCCCATTGAATGACTCTTCTGAAAATCATATTTATTAACTCATTTAAAATTGCATACGTATTATGCAAAATTATTGCATGGTTCGCAAATGCGCGAATTAATTTGTATTTCAGATTTAAATTAAAATTAAATTTGGGATAACGAAGACCGGTCACAATATCTGCATCCGATATAGGATATGCCTAATAGATGGATAATTAGTAATGTAGCCATTAGCCGGTGCCTGGTCTGAATGTTAATACGTCCCCGCAGGGGAGGCGGCGGGGCTGCGGCTCCCCGCGGCCCTACCGCAGCCGCAGCCAGGGGCGCATTCCTCGCTGCAGACAAAGGCGGCCACGCACACCAGACGGTACCGGTACGCACGTATACACGTGCCGGTTACTCCAGACTATTCCATCACCGCATTACCTAATTAGTTGCGAGGCAGGAAATTCCGATTAAAGCCGTCAGTCAATACTCGGTCCCAGAAAGTTGGGCGAGGTATCGCGCGAGTTAATTCGGGTTCAGAGCGCTGATGCATATTTGATCTCGCTCGGCACACAGATTTACCTTGATGATTGATGCTAGTCAATCCTGGCAAATTGGATTTCCTTATTTTGGATACAGAGCCGGTAGCATTCGATATTTGTTAAGGTAACCGATTTGTGTAATGCGAAGGGTGTAAATCAATTTCTAGCCTACGAACTCGACAACCGCAACCATCGACCGGCCTTGGAGCCGATTGCTTGCGGTGGCAGAGTTGTTGTTGGATAGGAAGGAGTAGTGAAATTCGGCAGAATTGGAAAATTGTTTATGTGAGTCTCATATAAACAGTGTCCTGGCTTTTAAGCAGTGGCGACTCGTCGTTCATATTCTATTTAAAATATAAAAAATACCGTGAAATAAAAATACTAAATTATATTAACAATAATAAAATAAGTGACAAGCGGCACGTGGCTCAAAGAAGCCGTATAACTGCGCTACAGTGAGTCAGTATGACTGCACCAAATCGCAGCGCGACACGACGCTTAGCGGCGAGACCCCCCGCACTCCGCTATCGACTCGCATCCCTCCAATACCCAACGCTGGTAGCGCTGATAAGCAGACAGCGCCCTTGTACTACATCGCGTCCGTCTAGGCACCGACCGGATTGATAAATATAAATTATATTTATGTTTTCGTATTATATATTATATGTTTATTAGATTTTTTCAAAAGAAATCAATTATTTTGAATGCTCTACTTTGAATTCAGTTTGTGTACAGACATGGTGGGATAAACATCTTCGTAAACTATTTTTTGTTGTTGTGTAAAATATATATTTTTAATATTAAGGGAAAAATGTCACAGCCCGAAATCAGCGAAGAACATATTCGTCATGCCATGTTGGTTTTTTATGACATGGGCCTGGACTCCACGAAAGCCACAAAAAAATTAACGAGTTATACGGACCAGTGCTGGTAGTAAACAGATGTCAATTTTGGTTTCGACGATTTAAATCAGGGAATTAAATGATATCCATAAATCAGAAAGACTCTCAAATTTCGATGACGACGCCCTGACATTTCTAATTGAATCAGATCTATGCAAAGCCATAGTTGAATTATCACGAAGACTTGGATTTACAGTAGCAACAACATGGAGAGATTTACGTTATAGTTTGCGATAAAATGAAAAGAAAAAATCAACGGCTTTCCAAGAACCAAATACCCGTTCTACCAATGAAAAAATTAAACAACTGAATTCCTTGACATCAACTTGATTTATATTTTGCGTCGAAACCTCCCAGCTTTTATAAAAGGGGGATCGAAAATTTACAAGAAAGATGGGAAAAGGTTGTAAGTAACAACTGTAATTATATTATGGAATAATGTTTGTAAATCATTTCGAAAAATAAAATTTTATACGAGAAAAAAAAATAGATTTCTTTTGAAAAAAACCTAATTATATAAAAATACATTTTTCCTCAATTTGGTTGGGGGTGCTGCAGCTCCCTAGTGTATACTAAGTTAATAGTCGGATAGGTTAGCCTTACGGCGAAATCTATGAATTC
Organism: Philopotamus ludificatus; assembly: GCA_022495035.1. NCBI lineage: Eukaryota > Metazoa > Arthropoda > Insecta > Trichoptera > Philopotamidae > Philopotamus > Philopotamus ludificatus. Next base: position 4,690 of record JAGXCT010035589.1, on the reverse strand, counting down.
TAGAAATTCTTTATGACACAAGCCAGAGGAAAATTGAAATGTGAGAGGAGACTCATTATCCTATACAATCCATTTTTTTAAGTCCAGCGAAAGTCCTGGTCAAAGTCATATTCAGTGAAATTAATAAATAATAATCTTTATATCAAAAAATAATAAATAAAAAGTATACGGATTTATTACTACTGATATCATTATTATTAATACGTGTTAGATATATTTTTACAAAAAAATATTTATAAAATTAGTTTTTGTGAATTGAATTTTTAAAAGCACTCTCCGAGATGAAGGCCAGGCTTTCACACGCAAGAATCACAATAAATTAATGTTCGCCTTCTTTTCTTTAGAGGTCCGAACACACCACACAGTCTTTGCATTTTGCACTATCGTATATGAAATGGGGATTTACTTCTAATCGGCTGTCGATAGACGCCCAGATATGAGCTCTTTGGTAACAAAGCGGTAGAAAATTCCCAACGGGTTGCATTATTAACTCTTGGCAAGGTTTTAAATACTTCAATGATAATTTTCTTAATTTATCTCGCACTCTCTGTATATAATATGTGAATTAATAATTGAGGCTTCAAGCCCTCAAGCTTGTGCTTTGTACTAAACACTGAGACGATGCTCTTATTGCGCCAAGCTAAAACCCTTATTTCACAATCCACGAAACAATTTAACTGTAATCTCTATTTAAAATATCTCTATTTAAAATAAAAATATATGCAAACAGTAAAAAAATATTTTCATTTTCAACAGAAGTACAATACCGGTGGAAATTGGACTGCAAAGACTTAATTTTTTTATCGAACCTTTATATGGGCGAGTGGTTCTTGGGAGATTTTCTGGCATGCTATTCATCCAACGTCAATTAGTTAAATCAAATAAAATAAAAATATTACAAGATGTAATGTCCAGATATATAAAAATATATTCGAGTGATTTTATTTTTTCCACACACATAGATTTAATTGTATTATATTCGTCGAATAAAAAAGCTTTTTAAAGAAAGATATAGCTATAAATTTAACCCTTTAAACATTTTATAGATACAAAAATTATAATATAGCGATAAATATTAAAAAAAATATTATACAGCGTAAGAAAATATCGTGACGTTAAGATGTATAAATACGAAACTTCAAAATGTAGAGTAAGAAAGTAAATATGAATCAATAGAGTAAATATTACGAAATTCTAAACTTCAAATTATTAGATATTTAATAAATAGTTTTTGGCCATGAAAAAAATTTCTAATGCAATAGGAAAACATCCTTAAGGTTGTTTAATTTATTTAAAATATGGGAAAAAATACAGCCCTTATGATTAAATTTTAAAAACGCTTTAACTATTTTTTAATAAATAAATTACTATTTTTTGGTTATATCGATTAGATTAAACTAATTTATTCTATATAATATAATTGTTGTCTTTAGTATTAGAAGCACGTAGTTAACAATAAGAAATGACTTAGCCTTACGCCATAAGGACGCTCTGGTAAATACGTTGTACTTATTAAAGTTATAATAATAAACAATATATGCACACATTAAGACTAAAGCATGTCATAGCCTGAAGTTAACAATAATGTCATTTTGATTTTCTAGTTAATTGCTACTGAGCGTAGGTAGTATTCGGATGAGTGGAGAATTCGCTGGTCGAGAGTAGGGGTTGACGCTGACGTCCTTCATCCTACAGAAAAGTGACAAAAAAATAAGGTAAAAGGTGGCACCGACGGAAAACTATTTCATTAAAAACTCCCTTTTGATAAAAATATACATCGTCCTCTATAATGAGAATCGTGTATATGGATACGTGCCTCAGACATGAGTTAAATTAATATAAATAATGTTTAAAATTATATTATTATTATTTGATCAAATATTAGAGGTTTATAGTATTGCTTTTAACATGGACGATTTTGGACGATATTTTTATTTTATTTATTTAAATGATCATCTAACCCGAAGCGGGTTTTTGCCACTCGGAGGACACTACACGATCTCCGCAGGTCCTGCGCTTCTTCTATCCACTTCCCAAGCACCTACGGATGCCACGGGCACCTTCAGTATTTATAAAGACATATTAACTATTCGGAAGTGTTAGAAATGGTTGTAACAATTAAAAAAGAGGAAGTTTTTACTTTAAAAAATAAAAACTTCAGAGGGTAGTCAAAGTGGAAAATGAGGTATTACGGGTTAAAGTTGAAGCAAATTCTACAATAATAGATACAGTCGGATATTCCTGGTTTAGAGTACGAGAACATTTAAAACGAATAGACAAGATGTTTGAATGCGTTAATAATTATTAAAATTAGAAGAAAATTCAATATTTCTACGACATCTTGTGACAGGGGATGCACGTACCACTGGCAACACCGAAGCTGAACCTAACGAATAAAAAGGCAAGTTTGTTTGTTTTTTTGGAATTATAAAGATATTCTTCATTATAACATTATTATTTTTCTATGTTGATAAACTGAAAGGATTAAATTGGGAATACTTACAATATTCAATCGAAAAAACATATTATTTAGTACGATAATGGAGACGCCATACAGCTAAATCTAATCGGGACAAATGGAATACAAATGTAGTGCAATTATTAATTCATCATATTCACCTGATCTTGCTTCATCGGTCTACCATTTATTCAGATCAAAGCACACTTTTTACTCCACAATTTTTTAGTATTATCGAAGATGTAAAGAAGAATCTTCGTGTTCAATCAAAATATTTTTTTATGCAAATAGCATATTTCTGAAACAACTAGAAAGATGATAGAAAATTTTAGCTATCGTGAGAGAATATTTTTAAGTTGACTTTTACACATTACCCTTAATATTACATATAGAAAATTTAAATATAAATTTCAGATACCAGTTTGTTTTCAGGTATGTATTTGTTTGTATGGATGTAGCGACTATTGAGATTTAATCAATGACGGTAGCTAATTTGTACGTGTGCGGATTCGCGTATATTATTTAGCGAAATTCTCAGAATTCGATTTTAACCCGGATAGCGTAAGCACGAGATCGTACCTAGGAAGTATTTGAAAACTCCGTATTTACATAAATTATTAATGAGACTTTTCCTAAACAAGCCCCGTTAATATTCATGATATTCAGTGCTCGAGAGTAAATGGATGAGTGAATCTTTTAGTGGCTTTCGCTGTAAATAGCGCTATCGCAAATTTTCATAATAAACATACATAATTATAATCGGTATTATTTTAATAATAATATAACAGAGTATCATAGTTATATACGTGTCGTATCAACGGCCAAAACTTTCCCAAGTTACACCATCCATCATGGCGAGAGCGTATTTGTTTTTTTAACGGACCAGTTAAAAAAAACAGCCATGACATATATTAAAATAAAAATGATAAATTGGGGTGAATAATAATACATACAAAAAAGCGACCATTCTCAAACAACGACTTTTCAATGAAACCACTTTTATATATATGTGCTTTTTTTTATTTAACCAAAGTATAAAACCGTCTTTTTGTTCGGATTTTCGCTAACTTCTCCTGGACCAGAAATATATATGAAATATCACCGTTGGCATGTTACAATTTTTTTAAAACGATATAATAAATATTGTTTTATACGAGCACTAAAGAAATATGCGTGTAACTTGACATGTAACAAGGTTTTACTTATAATGAATTGATGTAAAAAATATATAAACGGATTAGTTGAAGCGTATATGCATTATTTTAAGCAAAATTGCCATTCCGTGGGGAATACTTTCACAGTAATTTGATACCACTTAACCGAAGAATAATTTGATTAAACAATTTTTTCATCACATCACCTTTGTTCTGCAAATTTAAGGTATGTGAGACGTACTAATGAACATATTGGAGATGTAATTATGATTGATCAACCTAATCGAGTTAATTATTATTCAAAGAAGCGTCTCTGGAGTAAACAAATTTCGAAATTGTTAATTTACGAATCCATTATTTTAGTACACCGTCCCAATTAAAATAATTTTCACTATCGACAGCACTTTGTTCAGGTAAAATTTATATAAATCGAACGAGGCATCTGAATTTCAGATGGAAAATGCGAGTTTACCGATGATTTATTTCGCAGCATTCACCGTTGAGCGCCACGTTGACGCAGACGAATTAATGAAATTAATTACAAGTTGCCAAAATAGTTGCTGTATCTGCCAATTGTGATTCAAAACATTGCCTCTGAGTGGCCTCGTTGACCTCTGCATAATACATGCGACGGCAAATTTCCAAGATTTATTGCGTCAATGAATCAAAAACGTGAAAAAACTGCGTATTTTGTTGAAAATTTTTCATATAAATATAAAGTATTATGAAAGCTCTATCAAATCAATTGAAGTAAACTGCAGTTTTTTAATATCATATAAATAACATTTTCTAGAGCTTAATTTAGAACGAAATTAATATAAAAAAAAATAACTAAGAATAATAACTACGAGCAATAATCCGGAATCGAAATTACACTACGCAGAACTAAAAGCATGTCTCATGATAATAAACGATATGAATTATCTGAGTTGAAATGGATAAGGATAACTGCAGACCACGTTGTCCGATGAAGTGAAAATACCAGAATTCGACTCATCTTATAATACTATTAATTTAAAAGGGAATCGAAAAGGCATATGCGGCGTAAAATACATGACATTTTAAAAACTGCAGATAA
>JAGXCT010035588.1:0-23026 GCA_022495035.1 Philopotamus ludificatus | reverse complement strand
GAATATGTGGATATATTTGATGTCAAATATAGCCGTTTTGTTGATATCCTATATGAAATTTTATAATTTTTTTCTTGAATTTATTGTAATATATGTTGTTGTTGTGTTTTTTATTTATTTTTTTTCTCATGTATTATTATGTGGGTCATTCTGTAATGCCAATCACGCACTGTCTTTATAAATAAATAAATAAATTTATTTCGCAGTCTTCAAAATCATTTGAACGGAAAAATATGAATTCTATAAATTAGGTACTAAACGCTACTTGGGAGTATTTTTTGTTACGGACCAGTGAGTTTGTAAGAGGGGTCTTGAAAGTCTACCAGATGAATGAGAAAGCATTGAGTTGGGGAGAGTAAATTATAGATTAAAAAAATACGTAAGTTTTTAAAATAAAATAAGTATTAAAAACCGCATTATTTATGGGCTGCCCCAATAATTGGTAGACTGCAACTAAATCAAACAATCATTATTTCGTTAGATTGTGCTACATGGACATAGAGAAAGGTTATAATCGGAAGTTCAGAGTCAATGTTCATAGAAGATTTGATAGAAACTCTTAGTTTATATCTAAATTTATTGCATTAGCAACAAAGAAGTGCATGTCGTCGCTGGAAAGCAATCTTGCTGTATCTCGAAAAATAAAACTTTACATAGAAGCCAAAAAACCATTAAAAATATTAATAGTTCTTAAGCTAATAGAAGTAGATCCGTAGTTTAAATGAAAGATTTAGTGGAAAATATCCTAAAAAATTGAGCATGACATCTTATTTTTCGTACCGTATTTTTTCGAGATACAGCAAGATTGCTTTCCAGCAATGATATGTTCCTATGCTCATCCTTGTTAGGTTAGAATCGTTATAAGCACATTTCGTTGGATTTTGCAATGTCCTTTTAATAAAACTATTCTTTAAACCATAAATATATATTATATCGATAATTTATGTCGAAGAATTATGGCGATAATTCTTCAATGATTGATCAAAGATTTACTCAACCAGGAATTTATATGTATCAGTATTGATTTTAGGAAAAAGTTTTGTGATCATTCTTTGGTCGTCAGATATCATAAGATAATTACAAATTTATTCTTCACCATAGTTTGTACATAAATTGATCTCAAATATTGATTTAAAAAAGCGCGATTACTTATTGGTCCTTCTAATGTTTGTATTTAATTAGATATATTTATATGTGGCACCAAATCTTGTTGATATGGTCTCTGGAGGGACTAATCCGCTCATGTACACATGTATATTTGTAAGATACTCGTGTATTTCACAAATACATGTGCAACTTGAATAAATGTGTTTCAAGATATTCAACTAAATCTATGTATTATATATTGGAATGGTATATAATGGTATATATGCTCATAAAATGTTTATGTTATTAATTAATATTAAGCAATGAGTGAAAATAATTGTAAAATTACATAAAATAAAATAATATAACGTTCACTTAAAACAATGGTTTCTATACTATATTATATATTGATATAAACAGTTAACGTTACTATGAAGATATATTTTTTAAATAATTATTATTCATTTGTTTTTAATGAAAATTGTGACAGTTATTATGTAAAGTGAACTGTGTAACATCTTGAGGCTGTTGCGGAATGCTTTTGGCTACTATATGCAGATCGTGTTGAAGATGAGGCCAGTAGAAGAGAGCTCATAACGACGCAAAGGTAGGAACAAAGCCAAGCTGGGAAAACTGGATTCGGTGAGTCAAATGATAACATTTTCCCCTCTCCGTTATTTTTTTTCATTGACTACAGTGGAACCTCTCTTAACGAGCATCTCGCATAACGAGTAACTCGCATAACGAGCAAAAAAAAGGGGAAAAAATTTCTCCCTTGACGAGCGGTATTTTGCATAACGAGTGACGCAGAAAGGGGAAGTCACAAACGTATGACGCACTTGGTGTGTGATGGATCGTATTTCACAGCAAGAAGTTATGAAGGAGAGTTTGGAGGAAGAGGAAGTAGCAGAGAAACAATCCTCTGACGCAATAAGAGAAATGCTGAAAGCATGGGAAACTGTTTCATCGTACATTGAGAAGCATCATCCTAATAAGGAGGTGGCTATGCGTGCTACAAACATATTAAATGATAATGCTGTGTCACATTTTCACCAAATTTTAAAGAGTCGGCTAAAACAAATGTCTCTAGACAGCTTTCTAGTAAAAATGAATTAATTATTTGTCATAAATTAATAAATAATAAGCTAGTTTCGATTTTTAAAAATGTTTTTATCCAGGTTGTTACGATATTTAACAATTTATAACCATGTAATTTTATTTGAGTAAACGTTATAAAAAATATTTCGCATGGAAGGCATTCTCGTGTTTTATATTGATTTATATGAGAAAATTAGTTTCGCTTAACGAGTGTTTCACAAACGAGCAAGATTCTGGAACGAATTATGCTCGTTATGAGAGGTTCCACTGTATATATTTAGTGATTGAACTCGATTTGGATCATCTTTAAACATGTTAACCCATTCGTCACGAAAGCCGGAAAACAACCGCGTCGTCTGAAGGGAGTCTTTCAGATACCCAAGGATTTCCCGATTACCCCAGTATTTTTTTTAAGAATGGTTATTCATGATATGCTCCATGATTTGGTTGATATTTTTGATTTTCAACTGATCAATATGACGCGTATATGACAACCCACTCACTGATGTCTGGTCGCAGACTGAGCTCTCACAGCACGTGTCAATCGTACGTTTCACTCGGACTCAGCACATCGTGCCAGATGCGAACGAGAAAAACATGGCGCGCATGACAACAGCAACGAATATTGTTGTTTAAATTTCGGCACGGCTAGGTTAATCGACAAACATAACAAACGACGTCCAGACAATTTAAAAAAACGATAAATGAAAACCTCAAGGGTTCTGCTTGTCAGTATCAAAAATATCATTGTTAAATCTACTTCGGCGGATTGTAGAACCACAAAAATATGTTTGTTTGCGTATTACATCAGTTTTTGACATTGAATATCAATAAATATATATTTTTCAATAAAGCACATGTTATCATCGGTCGCTATCAGATTCCAAACGCGTATATTGATGATCCTGTCGCTATCACGTAATAGTGTATCTATCCGATATTGTTTGTCGAACAAAGTGCTCTTTAGATTAGACGTTTATCACAATGTGGAACAAAAACGGGGCAGAGGTTACGCCGAGGGACACCAGACTTTTAACGGTCGCCCATTACCTTATTGACGGACTTTACGACATTTGCACGAAATAGCGATCATTACAAAGTTGGGGTCCCGAAAATAAAAAGGGCCCCGGAAACGAGGCCGTCGAGAAATATTGCGAATATTTCAAAACGTTTATTGGAATATTCCCGTCGGGAGTTATAATTCGATTTGACTAAGTGGATTTTGCAGGGACCGGAGGGACAGGGATCTGATTACGGATTTCTAATGGCTATTATTATTCGGCCAATAATTTTGCGAATCGTAATATAATACGGTGTGTATTATATCGGTGGGTCTTCGATGCAAAAATCGCATAAGCCAATTTGGGCGTGTTGCATCGCAAATTTTAAAATTGGCTTACATCTTTTTATATATTCATTAGCTTATTTTTCAAAGGTCATTATTATCATGGAGTACTATAATTTTTACGTGATGATTGGGTTTAGCAATAGACGAGAAAAATTAATCACATACAATTTATATTAATTTCAAAAAATTATATTTATTATAATATAATATAATTATATGGCATTACTGTAAATTCCAAAGCGTCATCTACACATATAAATGTTTAACATTTTTTTAAATTTTCGGGGATTATGGGTCTCTCACACTTACATTCCCGCCCAGTGTTATAGAGAATTCTTAGAATTCATAGTAAGGTTAACCATTTAACCGCTAACGACACACCGACGTGTGGCCTGCTTGGTTACTGAAAACGAGCGACACGTGCTTAAACGATTAGTTTAGGAATGTGTTTATTCAATCCATGGGAATATCTAGTATCCAAAGTTTTGTAAGTAAATTCGAGTTTTAGCTATATTTTGGCGCTAAAATATGTATATATAGCGGTTAAATGGTTAGCCTATCCGAGTACTAACTTAATTAAGTTGCGGTTAACATACACCATCAAAACAGATTGTTGTTGCTACACAACCCATGATAGTAGACTAGCTGAATTAGAGGATGTTTTTTGATGCAGTAATATGTTTTTTTTTATAATTTGTTATATTATTGTATAGGATTCGATTTATATTATTTTGGTTCGTATATTTCCTGGAATTTATGAAAATTCTCTTGTCAAAAGAAGTACAACATCCGCCTTACAAATCGATTCACCGACATTCATTTACCGTTCGTGACGGTCGTTCGTTTGCAAGAAATTGACATCGGTCAAATTGATGAAAAAGTAATAGGAATATGAACAAAAACAAAACCATCGATTGATTCGCCGAGCACCTTAATCAACAGTTTATACAAAAGAATGGAAGAAAGGTGAAGAATTATTTGCTTGAGCTTATTTACTATGCATAAGAACAGTTTCTAATAAGGCTCCGCGTAGATCTTTGAAGGACTCACCGACTGTGAGTAGTCACAAAAGTTCTCTTCATAAATCGGCACCCTCATGTCTCAGGATCATTACTATTCTTGATCCGTATTCCCTTGATTTTGCTCTCCAGGATCCTCTGCATTCCGCAACTCGCATTGCAGCTAACACGATGTCATATAGTCATCTAGTTTGTTATTCAGTTTTTATCCTTTGTTTTTCTTCATGGTACAGGTATCTATATATCGCCGTATATAAAGATGCAGAATACTAGACTCTGCACCATATATTTTTTTTGCTTTTTGGATATGCAGGGATGTGCCGTCTATATGACCAGATTGTGCGGCGCACACATGCGCCGAAAGATTAGAGGGAGCAAGAGGGAAAATATATTAAATATTAATTCTTTAAAATTTCTTAAAATCAATTAAAATTTCCTCTTTCTTTTTCATAAAATATTTTTTTCGAATTGTTCCGGATATCAGTACTAATATTTTGGTTTTTTAAGTAATCAATATGACACGTAAATGACATTGCTCTCGGCGATGTCTCGCCGCGGACTGAGCTATCACTGCACGTGTCAATCGCACGTTTCACTCGCTTTGGCACATCGTACCGGATGCGAACGAGAAAAAACATCTCGCCCATGGCAACAGAAGCGAATATTGTTGTTTTATGATTTTTTTATATTTATTCTTTAGCCTTTAGCCTCAGCAATTTTTCGCAATTGCAGAAATTAAAGGACAATGATTATTTATAATATTTATTCTTTAGACTTTTAGTAAAAATATCAAAACTTTGTGACAGAAAGGATTTATATTAGAGTTATTTGAGAATAATCAAAAACAAGGGGGCCTTAATAGAAACAGCCAGGTTAACTATGTATGCTTTTCTATATATATCATATAATTTGTTAGAAAATTGAATTGTCTTCCAGAAAACAGCTATGAAATTTTGATCCTTTTTCTATATAATTAAATTATAACTCTATGTCGTAGTTCCTACATTTTTCGTCGTTGCAATTACTAGCCGTAATCTTAGGTGTAACGATTTCGATTAACGAAGTCTTCCACACCAAGCAACTGGTCGTCAGAATTTTGTCAATATCTCGCATAATATTATCTTTTATTAATATAACTATTATTATTTATGGAATGTACCAAATTAATTATATCTGAATAGTTGTTGATATTATACATATATAGAACATACCTCTTTAATAAGTTTTGCGATAGAAATTTTCTACATGCGTTCAAGTATGAATGTAGTACTAAAATTGGTGTATGAATGGTGTATGAAGTCGTATAAATGTCTATTGTCACAAAGTGTATATATATATAAGATAAGAAAAATATATTTTTGATAAAAATGCTGTTCGCATATCGCATGTTATAGTATTACGTTATTTCACATAAATAAAACATATAATATCTCAACCTTTGCATTCCAAAAATATTCGCCGGGAGAAAAATTTATTTAGATAGTCACACTAAATCATCTTTCATCTATAAATCAATGGAAAAAGGATATTTCACATACATTCTTGGACACGTCCTTTATGCTCCCTCTTATGTCTACCGTCAGGAATATATATATATTTATTTTCGCCATTTCCCTCTCATATATAATATTTTCAAATGAGTATGATAAAAACAGTGTATGAGAGAGGACGCTTCTTGTTTGCCTTTGCCATTAACTTTGATTTACATTTTAATTTAAGGTGGAAATGAAACGAAAATATTGCCGGAAAAGGAAAAAAGATCGGATAAAGAGCATTTCTCGTTGATGAAAATAAAATGATAAGTGAAAACGGCCAAAAATTACGCCAACTTTTTAATTAAACATGTCTGATTATTATTTAATTGCGTTTTTTTGCGACACGGCCGCAAAAGCCACTAAGCGTTTTAAATTTAACATTTTTTTTTATATCAAAAATATTAATATTTAATTTTATATGACGTCAAATTGTGTGCAATTTCAGCGTCTTGTGTGCAACAAGTATCCATTATTAATGGAATATTTTTCCATTAGTGATTTGTTGGTTTAACAACGTGCCTCGTGTGTGGCTTTAAATGGGTCACACCTCGCATGAAACTGGGACGATGCTTTAGAAGTAATACGACGACACTTTAATAATAAGTTTTCGCGAAAACGTTTCAAATATTACTATTTAAAAAGATATTTTTATCTTTCAAATAATTTATATATGTAGATATGAGCTTTTTTGTTAAATGTCATTATTACTATTGTAATTAAATATTGTGCTATCTGAGCGTAGTGAAAATTTTAATTTTAAAAATAAAACGATGCTGCACGGTGTGAAGCCGGCTTTATGCAGTGCTTCACGTACTTCCGGTCATTTTGTGACACAATTATAGCGCTCTCCAAACGAAGCTTTTGTTCAGAATGGGCCATAAAAATATACATTTCATATCCAACGGACAATTTTTATCGTAATCCGGATATAAAGTGTGATATTCAATTGTTTACGATCCGGATTATATCGTAAAAAATGTATTGTATTTATTTGCGAAAAAGCGCCGTTATTGTTTCGCATAGATATTATACTAAGAATATATTGTCTTCATACATTCGTATATCAATGCCGATTATAGTGTGTTTTCCATATACCTCGTGAAATTTCGTAGTGGTGGATTTTTTTTATGATACAAATCGTGAACTTCCATGTAGTTTGTTTAAATATTAGCTTTTAATTAAAAATGGCATTCTGCAAGAGCTAGGAGGAAAATTCTACTAGCCAATTAAAAGTTATTATTTTAACTCTTTTAATTTACGGTTTTAAAAAAGTATGCAAAAACTGACGTAATAAAATATGTATTAATAATATGACAGAATAATGTCGGAAAATTTTCTTTGCTTTCTAAGTTTTTGAAATCTTTGTCTTTGTTATTAGTGCATGGTCAGGATTTAACGACTTACTAGGATTTTTTAAAATTTATGACATCCGGCTCAAACTATCTCTCGCCTTTTATTACTACGATTTATTTTTTTAATGGTCGAAACCTTCCGGAGAGTAAAATGGATTGCTTCTTTGAAATACTATGAGTTCAGAGCTTTCTTTCGCGATTTAAAAAAATATATACGACCAGTTTATTATCTACTGGATCACATGTATGTACATTAGTAATTATATCGGTTTCTCAAGTATCTTAAAATTCTATTTAATGCGGTAACTCTTGTAGTAAACCATGTTTAATTTAGGATAGATAAATATTTTAAATAAAATAAAACCATATCGTATTTGAACGTAGCCGTACCGATGAGGTCTCTTTGGGACCTCAAGTTTTTTGATTATTCTCAAATAACTCTAGTAATATAAATTCTACACCTCACAAACTATTTTTTATTTGTCTAAAAAAGTCTAAAGAATTAATATTATAAATAATCATTGTGCGTATATAATAATCATTGTCCGTAAATAATCTGTAATTGCGAAAAAAAATTTAGAAAAAAACAATATTGGCGTCTGTTGCCACCGGCGCATTGTTTTTTCTCGCTTCTTCTTCTGGTGACACGTGTTGCGAAAATTCAATCGGCGACGAGACATCACTGAGTACAGGTGTCATTTACGAGTTATATTGTTTAGTAAAAGAATCCAAAATATCGACCAATTTACGAAGCATGTCTTGAATAACGATTTTTATTCTTAGAATAATCTTTTTTTTTTTAAAAAAAGTCAAGGTATTGATAAGGAATTCATCAATATCTTGAATATTACTAAACGTTCATATATATTTTTATTTAAAAATAATTATGAATTAAATCCTAGCATTATTTAGCCATATTGACTGAATATTAATATAATTTAATGTTAGCTAGCTAGATGGACTAAATAGTCGGAGTTGCTTGTCACTTTGCGAAAATATTTTTCTCAAGATTCTGGTTTATAATTAAGCGCTGTCTTTAATTTATATCACTCAAAGTATTTTAAATATTCCTCATAATTCACATCAAATTGCCTCCTAAATTATGGAATAACATCGGATCCTCGCAAAAACAATCTGTATTTAGCGTCTTGTGCTTAAAACAAGCAATAAAATTGATTTAGCGTACACTTTCCGGCTTTCAAATTTAAGTATTTATATCCGAGTTTACGGGCGCAGGGACTAACTTGTTTCATACACCCGAAGAACGGAGGGAAGGTCTGTTTTGGTAATTTCCATTAACTTTGTGCTGGACACAGCGTGGTTTCGGGCCTAAATCTCTTTTGTTTTCAGACAAAAATTCGGCTCGATTCACTTCCTTCCTTTGCCTTTTTCTAAACCGAGAAAAACAGCGCGGCCCGTGTTAAAAAACCGGAACCGGTTCCGATATCGATCATACACTTTTGCGTTATTTTTAACATTAGACGAGGCAAGAATCTCGAGACATTAAGCATAAATAATAATGGAAAATTTCGCGAATAAATTGTCAATGAGTCAATACGAGAAACACTCTCGAGTACCAGAACTGACGAGGAGTTGACAGTTTGCCGAAAAATTGAATTGGCAGGCATTGTGGTTGTAAATATTGAGGGGTTTGATTGACAGTGTGAATTTTTTTCATGAAGTGTGTTATATACGAGAAAACATTGTCAAATTATTCATTGGAATTATTGCTTATGTATATTTCGCATATATTATATATTGGGTTTATGCTAAGGTTTAGACGTTTTTTCATATAAAATAAAATCATTTTTTAGTCACCCAATTTTTGGATTTAACCAATTAAATAATCTCTATCGGTTTTAACATTCACTCACCTTTCTATCAATTTATTAATACAATTGGAATAAAATTCTCTTGACTTTGAATCAAATGATTCTTTAAGAAAAATTTTACCTGCATCTATTGCACTTTTTTTATTTATTTTAAAATTTAATTATGTAATATATTAAACAATAAAATGTTAATGCATTATAAGAATACTTTTTTTACGTTTTTGAAGGAATTCATAAAAAAAGTATATATATATTGAAAAATTGTTTAACCCATTTTTTGCAAAAAGTTGTATGTATTTGATTTGTAAATAGTTGTATTAGATTTTCAAAAGGGTGAATTTGACGTAAAAAACTGTATATCCTTGAAATCCCACCAAGCACAAAACATTCCTTTTTATGAATTAAATTTAACAATAAATAAGCAGATATTTTTTAATTTCTCATGCTGGTTAATTCTAATTCTCATTTTTTTTATTGTATTAGTACAGTTGGACCTTACATATTATTACATCAGTAGCCATATTGAATTCTTAGTTTTTATATTTAGTTGTCAAGTCTGTTTCTTGTGTTTTGGTTTTCCTCGGCTTTTTTTTACTTGTGGAAAGATTTTGAAAGAATTGAGCAAAATCAACATTTTTTTGAGTCATACTCCATTTTTGGTTGGCATTGCTTTCTTAGACTTTTTTCTATTCTCGAAAATATAAAAAAAACACTATGAAAGGATGACGTTTTTTCAACATTGAGGAGTTAAAGATCGCTGAAAGAGTTAAACGCCCTACCGAAACTTGCCTTTCAAAAGTTCTTCAAATATTAGAAATAGATTACAGAAGTATATGATGTATCTAATGGGGACTACTTTAGAGATGTAAAAATAATATTAATGAATAAATGCTATGTTAATGGGAAATAATAATGATAGTATTAATGAATTTTTGGGGGGAAAAAAAATTCGGCATGTTTTTAATATTTCGAATATATTTTTTTATTTTATTCTCCTTGCATCTTTAGAATCTTTATATGGGTGTTTGTCACTTATTTTTGTTATGCCATCATATACATAAATTTAAGAGGAATTTTATTTAATAAAATATTTATACTCATATGGTTACTGAAAAAATAGATATAATCATTAAATTATATTCACAAAAAATACCATTTTACCTAAATAATCTATTAATATTTGAATATAGTGTTTTTTTAAATTTATTATATTATTCATAGGAATATAAATAGGTTTAAGTTAAAATCGAATGGCTAATAAACTTATTACATTTTTTTGCGCGTAGAATGAGGTTGCTGAAAGACAAGACCCACAATGATTAAGTTGTAATTTAATTTACCTATTTACAACACCGGAGGCTGAGTTTGCGCTTGCAGGGCAAATTGATGATTTTATAAATTATGTTGTTACTTTAAATTGGTTTTTAGCGTTCGCGGTTAAATTGGGCCGTTATACCGGCTAATTAATTTATCTTGGTGCAAGTTAATTAAATAAACATTAAATAAAATCCACGCGCGACAAAAAAGATATACATATTTTTAATGAGAATCGCAATAATATATTTGTATTGATTAAATATATTTATTTTTATAGATATTAATTATGACTAAGATCTAAATTGTAAATTATGTGGATATAAATAGAGAGCAAGCACTGGCATAACAAGGTTATTCCTCCGAGAGTCCTTGTGTTTCCTTAGAGACATAACTCTGCTGGATGTAATTACGCTAATGAAAATCTAGGAAATCTATGTAGCGACATATAGACCGACCCAAAATTAACATTGCAATCTACTAAAACGGCATTAATTTATTTTAATTAATATACCACCGTATTAGAATCGATGCCTAATTTAAATGCATTTCCACTATGCATGAATGTACGTACGTACACTTTGCATTTGATCAAACCACATTGCACACATATTGTTAAAGACAAGGAAAACGCAAAGAGAATATTTAACTTGTACCGTCTACTCTTAAACGTGAGATCAAAAGGTATAAAGGTCGTTCTTAAAGTAATACAACGACGCTCTATATGTAGAGTGCTCGAGATATCTCCCGACAAATGAATGCAAATGGAAACCCATTGACAAGAAGACCTGGTGAATAGAACCAGATGTGGACTTGGCTCGCTTGGGTTGCGTTTCAAACTAAAACAGTCGTATTATTTCCCATTGTATAAAATAATTTGCGGAAACTGCCATAACGAGATTATTCTTGAGATGTTATTGTAATAATAGAATTGGTTAATCAATTGATAGTAATTCGATCAAAAATATAAATACATGAAATAATTGTTGATCAAAAATGATTAGGTTTCAAATTATAGTAGATTATTTTCGTTTTGATTATTTTAAAATATTGTTATTATTATTTTAATTTATTTTGTTTTACAACCAGATAATAAATCTGTAAAGTATATTAGGTTCACTAATATATGTAAATTCAATAATCAATTATGTGTTCTTCTTCTGCATATTTATGACCTTGTTCATCTCGCCCTAGCAACGAAAATTTTACCGAAAATGTTGACAACCATTTTCTGCATCGTTTGATATCGCAATCATCTCTGTACATCACAAATGATTTTACGCGCATTAGTGGCAAATTCGCCATTTTTGGGGGAAGGGGGACAAAATTTACCGAATATGAGTTTGATTTGTTTACATTTTGAGATCATTAATCGAAATTCTTCCACTGTTAATAGTAAGACTGCTCAGAATAAATTGAACAATAGTTGTTCAAAAGTGAATAGCAAAAAACAATACAAACGTGCACTCCACATTTTTTATTAGACTTTCAATACTAGTGCAAAAACGACGCATATTTTTAGCACTACACTTTATTTATAGCCGAATTAAAAAAGTCAGTATTATTGCAAATATTATAAACCATTTAAAAAGAAACCAGGTGCAATTGTGTTCGTACACCTTATAAAAGCATAAAATAAATTATATTATTTGCATAGCATTATATTTCATATCAAGAATTACCCTAATATTTCAGAAACATTTTAATTTCCAAGAGAATTTTTTATCTAATAATATATAGTATATATTTGAAATTATTTGAAGTTTCGAATGAAGTTTACGATTTTTCAAATGTCATTTTATAAATTAATTGTGTACGATTTCAATATTTTTTCCCTTAAAATTAAGTTCCAATTCTAAACTTTATGCCCATTTAGTATTATCAACGTTACATATGTGTCATCATCATTTTCCAGTCACGAAACACTCACTCACTAAGCGTATAAACCTTACAAGACTCTTCAATTGTAGTCGATGCCAAAGGACCTCACACGTAACGCAGGGGCTCTTCTTTTGTGTCCATATTACGGGGACCCCAGTCGTCTTATGGTATGCGGTTTTTTGTAAAGAATTTTCCCTCTCTTGGCCACTGCTGGCGTTGGACGTGTATTTTCTACCACTGTTAGTATCGGATTTTACCCTCCCGACAATGTCCTGGTAAGTAGAATTGTCTCGGTATTCGTTTTTCTGTTCACTATGCGTTATCTGCTTACAACGCATCACAAGTGATAAAGTCTAAAGTGATTATTAACCTTATCGCGCAATCGCAATCCATTCATCATAGAAAATACCAACTCAAATAGGTGTTCCCTAGAAGGAAGAAAGAGGAGCGAAAGTATCGACGTTAAACCATTAATCGATCAAAAGTTCAGGGTTTTTCTTCCAAGAGCATCTTGGTTCTGTGGAGAAAAAATCTTTAGAGGCCAGATATTTATATGCATATATAGATATTCAGTTATCGGTTGATTTGATATTTCAGTTGATTATGATTGGTTTGGTTTAAAATATAAATTAAAAATCATTTGCCAGCCACGAGACACTCACTCGCTGAGGGTATGGGCCTTATCAGAATCTCGAATGGTAGTCGAGGCCAAAAAAGGAACCTTACAGTGACATACATTATATCTTATATATAGAAAATATACACTGAATTATTTTTTATATAGTTTTGCAATAAAAGTTTTCAACTAAAATTGACAAATATTATATTTTAAATCACGGATATTGTTACGTCTCTGTTTTCATTGGGGCAAAACTAGATAATTTTATGTCACAATAGCCAATGTAAAAAAATAATTAAAATGGTGGAATTTATCTACTAATTCTTTAATTCACGAGGGCTTGCAATTAGCTAAGAGTGAAGCATGTTTTCACTCAAATTCCAACCTAAAACGAGCTTTAGAATTCCAATAGGAACTAATCAGAAATATATATCAGCTGAAACAATAGATTTTCATTATGTATTAATATATATGAATAATAATCTTTAGGTCGTCCTTTATTGAGGCTCAAGCCAAAATAGACTGAACTGAATTATTAGCTCATTACTGAATTATAAAACGATTGTTCAGTTATCAGACATTTTATCATACTTCTACATTGCAACTCAGTAATGTATTTTAATTAAAATTAAGATTAGAAAAATTTATCATAGATTTGTTTTTTGACGATCGACCGGACAATTTTATGTTTCTCGCCAATTTCGGCAATAACAAAAAATAAATTTATTCTATATTCATACGAGCGAAAGTACGCATTATCAAATATATATTCCACACATGGCGAAAATGCGATTTCGTAAAATCCCCGAGACCCTTGGGGTCTGAGCCCGCGTCTGTGATTGATATCCTGTTGCGATATTTCCAGAAAATGGATTTTCGCATTAACAGGATTTTCCATGGGGGCCCACCGAGAGTAGGGAGGGTGCAGATCGGGGCCGGGGGGGATCGTTGTAAACTCATATCGGAGTGTCATGATTTTATATGGGATTTGGTGCGGAGTCCCATAGCAGGGTCAAGTGGGCCCCGTGCGCCGTATGGATGGCGCGTAATTGACCATTCGAGTGTATTCGAAGGGACCCTTATCTATTCTGCTGGCCGGACGTAAACATTCTTTATTGTATTCTTCTATATTGTGTCGTCCAGATACAGTGCCTCACAACCGATATATATTCATCCATATAATGTGAAGGATGCATGGGACGATATGTGGGATGTGCCATATTTTTTTTATTCAGAAAAAAATAACCACAGCGATTTTTTATATAAATATAGATAAAATTCCAATAAAAATGCCGTAATATATATTTTTTGTAAGATGTCATTCCATACCATCTGGCATTTACGTATAAATACGCTGGCGATCGTTTGGCTAGAATCATTTTATCTACAGTTGTTCTGAATATGGGAGTGCTACTCATTCCAGACTGCTACAGGCAGTTCATCGGCACAGACTCTTTGTCTTTGCCGACGAAGTAAGCAAGTAGGTGAGCTTTTAATTATTTTCATAAGCTCCTGTAACGTCGAGGCAAGCTTAGCACAAAGTTGCGGAAAGTCACGTGTTGTATCGGTACATCTGGAATGCATTGATCCTCAGAGCTTTAGTGCAGTCCGTTGCAGAATATTGGGCGTAATTCCGTCTTGATTATTTTATATAAAAACTAGTATGCTCTGGGAAAGAAAAGTCTAAAACGAAAGTCGATGAACGGCTTAGCTTTGATACTTTTGCTCCATCTTCCTCCTTTTTTAAGGGCCTCCATTATTAGAACGGTCTTTTCCATTATGAAAGAATTGTTATTTCGTAACAAGGTTAATGCTAACTGTGTCTCCTCACGTCGCAACGACTAGAGAAGATGATAAACCCTCTTCAACTTGCCTAGACATAGTGAAGAGAGTAAAATCTGACACCAAAAGTTGTAGAAGACACGTCCAGTATCAGCAATGGTCATGGAAAGGAAAACTCACGGGTTTGGCGTAGATCGGGGCTGGAAAATGTGGAAGATCTGTGAAATTACGCACATCCGATCGATCTGTTGTGCCCCTAATCCTGCCATGTGGTTTGTGAATCCTGTGAATAGTGTGATTCTGGCTGTAAACAGACACAGTCGAAATCTGAAACCCCCACGACAACTACGCCTATAATAATTTTCTATTCCTCGTATAACTACATGATTATTTCGACAATCCAGTCCTGCAAACTTCAGGAGGAAACATCCAGTACTGCCAACCTCGGGAGAAATTTAGTCTTCTTGCCAAATTCGGGAGGAGAAATCCAGTCCTGTTAACTTCAGAAGAAGAAATCCATTATTACCAATTTCAATAAAAATCTAGTCCTTTCAACCTGAAGAGTAAAAATATTCTCTGATATTATCTGAACCTACATTTGTGCATCTAGATCTCGAAGGCTTCTAGGCAATTGGTCGTCTTTTCTGATATATGATTTAATCAGAATATACGCAGAATTTCAGATAATTCACAAAAAATGTAACAATTTAAGGTATATATAATATGAAACGGCCTGAAAAAATTCACATATTTTTTTATCAAACCTGTATAATCTTATGAATAATATTTTTACAATAAAATTATTATAACATACTGATTAAAATCATTAATGCTATAAGTTGACATGATTAAATGTTTATGAAATTACCAAATTTTAGTCGAATGCGATTGTTTTACTATTCAATCGTTTTTAAGAATTACATCTAGATTTTATACAAGTTAAACTAGAACTTAAATCTTACCCTAACATATCTAAATATCAACATGCCATTTGGAAATGCATCAGCTAACCTTAGAACGATTATGGGTTAAAAAAATTGTTCCAGAAATTTGAAACTCAAAAAAAGCTCATTTTTGAAAAAAGTGGTGAAAAACTGTTAATTAATTTGGATTAAACTGAATCTGGATATAAACTCATCACAGGACAATGTGTTTACTTACATCCACTATTATAATCTTGCTTACTATCAACTATAAAGTTTACCGGCCAAAAATAATATGTAAATTATAATTGATCTGATTATAAAATCCTAATAGGACTTTAAGTCAATTCTTCGTCTGTGTTAGTTTATTAAATATATTTTTTTCGTTTTATTTAAAAGTCATTCATTAATTCCCAGCTAAGGGAAGTAAGGGAATAAATTAAAAAAACATTTATGTTACCACACGTGTCTGCTTTCCACTCGGCACATTTAATATCAACACCTCAAGTATTTTAATATTAAATTCAACATCCTCGTTTCTAAGGGTTGTGTTTAAATAATTTCTCCCTACCCCGAGTGTGTGTACGCATGTTAGCAGAAACCCTTTTCAAAACATATTACATTCGTTTGCGCTACAAATGAAGGCTGAAACTAATTTTAAAATTCTATACACATCGAAATATTGCGTTATCTAATTAATATAAAATTTGATTATTCCACGTACGTTTATTAAATATATTCATTAAATGAAATCTATGAATTATTATAATAAAATAGCTGCGCCACCATGATGGAGAAAATCTTATACATTTCCCATTTGATACGCAATGCCATTTGCAATGATACTCCATAAATATTATTCATACATCATTAACTCCATATATATATGTATGTACATATATACATTTGAGAATAATTGGATATTTTTCATATGAGAAAAATCGTAAAATTTACATTTAGGAGAGGAAAATTATTTTATTTCAATTCGGTAGATTTTTTCTTAGTATTTATTCAAAATATGTAGGCTAAAAATATTTTATTGTAACCTTGCGCAACGTTTGGCAAATAAATAATAATACGGCACTCTAATAATATGTAATATTATTACTTATGATGAAACAAGTCACATTTTCGCAATATTCGAAATAATCAAAGAAATCTGAGAAAACTCATTCGATTACGACGTGACAAGATTATATTCCGGATATTGGTGCGACAATTTTTCTTCTCGTATACATATGTATTAATATAATACACACGTATAATATTTATTTTATTATCATAATATTCTCAGATTTATATTGTGTTATCGATGATATTCAATGAGAGCTTTTTCCCCTTTTATTTTTAATTGTCGGAAATTTAATTGGAATGTGCATTTTTAACAGTGAGGGCTACGTTTCGTAATGGGTCACCCTTAATGAAAATTCGTTTCCCGCCCATTAATATTTAACAGTTTTAATTAAAATTTGGACCAAATTCCCATACAGGATGACTATCGTATAGTTTTATTTATTATTACGAATACGAATTAAACAAACCAGGCTATTTATTCGTCCCACACATATATATTTCGTTTTTTTTTACGATTAAAATATTATATAATTTATATAAAAAAATATTTAAACATTCTGTAAATATAATATTCGGCCATTGTAAAAACGTAACCCTTTACTGAAATTGTTAGAATTATTATGCGTGCTTAAATACGCTCGGTATATAACTGGCTCGAGTGAAAATTCATCGAACACGGGTTATGAATATTGATACCGTTCCGCGGAGCACTCGTCGGAGAAAATCCGTGGAAAACTCGCAAGGAAAACATATCGGCCTCTAATGGATAGGGGAAATGGAAAAGCGGCAGAGTGGAGCACGGAGAGAGCGGGGGCATTGAAAACGTATTATCCTTTCAACATCCTGACTTCCTCCGCCTCGCAGGATTGCCTCAAAGCCGGTCCCCATTGTGACGCCATGGATACCGCAAATTGTGCACTGATGACGTCATTAAATTGTAATCCCGAATACATACTAGTTGCAACTATGCGACTTTCACTAGAGGCCATATACCACATTATATATATTCATATTTATTTTTTATTTTGATTAAAAAGCTTTACATATAATTGTTTCAGATATTTAAATAAAATACTTCTTAGAATACGAATTAAAAATCTAGTTCGAAGTATGATCAACGTTAGAATATATTTAACAAAATCTAAGAAGTGGTTGAATCAGCTAGTGCAGAGGTAGGTAGTGCGGCAAAGCGCGACTCCGGAGCCGCAGGCGGCTCTTTGGTCCCCTAGTGTTCACTATCCAAAACTAACAGACGATCAGTGGATCCAAAATTTTTATTTTATGGTAGACGTTACGTCTCATCTAAATTGGCTTAATTATAAACTACAAGGGAAAGGAAACACATTTTTTTCGATGTTATAAGAAGTCATTTCATTCGAAAACAAAGTATCCCTTTTTGCTCAAGATTTTGAAAGGGAAACGTTGTTTTACTTTTCGAGCCTGCTGAAGCATCGTCAAGAAAATATTTCATCTATTGACAAACACTATTTCAAAACAACCATTTTAAATAATGAGGGAAGCATTTCTTAGCAGTTTTCAGGAATACAAAAACAGCAGAGCGACCTTAGCATTCATTAAACACCCTCTTAATGCTACGATAACAGATTTGAAATTTTCTCCTTTTGGCACTGACATGGAGAACTTTGAAATACAATTACTTTTGTGTTGATTTGGAAATATTTGAAGAACAAATGTGAGCTTAGTTCACAACACAAGTGGTCTGCTTTGAAAGACCTGAAGAAGGGAGACATGATCATCTTCAACGCCTGGAATAATATAAATAATATAAATATTTCTGCCACTTATGATCAGTTGAAAAAACTCGCATTAGCTGTTCTTTCCCTTTTCGGTTCTACATATTCATGCGAATAGTCGTTTTCAAGCATGAACTTTATCGAAAGGTAAACTGAGAGTTGTCTCTTTGATGAGAACCTGGAATCGTGCCTAAAATTAAGAATAACAACATACAAACCTGACTTACTTAAACTTTCCAAGGAGATGCAAGGACATTGTCCGCATTAAGTATTTGTCAGTCATTGTCATGATTTAAATTTGTGGATTCCTTAATTACCTAATATATTTTATCAAAGAATAAAATATTGTATTAAATAAGTACGAAATCAAGTTTTATTCAGTGTACCCGTAATTTAATGAAGTGCTAAAATAATAAAAAAAAAGGTTTGCTAAATTAATAAACAGATTTGGCTCTCAATTTTTTTTGAATCGTTGTAATGTACATATTCGGCTCTTTGGCTAATAAGTTTACCGACCCCTGAGCTAGTGGATTTATAGCGTCTAAAGAAGTAGAGTCTAAATATGGATAAACTATTTATTCCATGCCTTGCCCAAATGTTTTGGGCTAAAATCTAATAGTCATTCGAATGAGACAAACTTTCCTTTCAAAGTTCTATTACTTTTGGATACTTTTACGCCTTCGAAGTTCTATCCCCTGGCCATTCACAAAATATATAGATTATTTGATAGAAGTGGTTTAACATGATTCTAAAATTATATTAAAGAATAATAAAATCAATTGCTTTCTAAATTTAATAAACGTAATGGGAGATGGTTTTAAAAATTTAGGAAATTCAGGGAATTATTTATAACATTGGCCATCTAAGTATCTAAGTGGAAGAGACCCATTAACTCTGGATGTTTTATAAAAAATATGTATGTATGTAGTTTAGCGCGTTGGAATTAATTCATTTTATTGTTATTTTAACTGAAAAAAAATTCTGATATCATCGTAGTAGCCGGTACGCTTGATTATCTGTAAATGGATTAACTAAATAAATGCCACGGAGATAATTTTACATCTCCATCACTGGGGATTGCCAAAAAATATATTTGCTGGAAAAAAAAATTATCCAAACAAAATTAACCAAGAATCCTTTTGTAACTGCTCCCAAAAGCGTATTATCTGAGGCCTAATGTCACAGGCCAAACAACCAAAACATTTCAAGCGATGCTATCAGTGCCATCGAGGGACGCTTTCACCGCGACGAAAGAAATTTTCAAATAGTTTAACCAGTATGTAATTAAATTTCGGCGAAATATCTTCTAAAGATTCTCCAGAGACCCGCGTTGGGGCTATTCGGTATTAAATTATACAGCGTAACCAAATACGGCGCAGACAGAGCGGTATCGATACATCGGACGCGATATTTCGGATACTCGGAATTTAATTTAATCTAAGATTATTTATCAAACTCCCATTATTAAATTAATTGTTACGTACCTCGAATGTTAATTAAAGCCGTTAGAAAGGATGTTTTATGCACCGACAAAAAAATGGCACAAATGTTTAGTTAGAATCGCTTTAATTAAATCTTAATTGCAATAGAAATCGACCTTGCGGAAAATCTGTTGTAACGTCTAGAAGAGGTGTACCGCCAGCCGCTGGGAGCGAATCTTTTCAATCTTACGGCGGCAGAAAATTGAGTTGATAATTCTATTGTGTTCGTATTGGGGATGAAATAATATATTTTTGGGAGAGGTCAAAATTTATTTAGAATCAGCGAAGCCTACGTTTTTTGACATTTAAATAATATATAATATTGCGTAGATTTTCGCGGATAAAATGAAACATTTTGCGATAGACTCTATCCGGATATTGAAAGCGCTTTGAAAAGTCTATATCTATAAGGAGACATCGCTAAAGGTATAAGACGAATAGCGGATAATCTCAAAACTTGGTATTTTTTTTTCCTCTATAGCACTGTTCCTGAACCTTATTTTCTTGTACCAGAAATATAATGTTATTATTAAGGATTAATGCCCAGGAAACGAACTTTAGAAAAACACATCGGACAATATGTATATAAATAAATAAAAATGACTCGAGACCCGATGAGGGTTCTCACCGCCCGGGGGCATCTCCGAACCATCTGGTAAACCTCTTCAGATCGATCGTGACACTTTTCACTCATCAGCCGAGACCGATCCTCATAAAATAATCAAGGAAGCGTCACAAGATCTCAATCGTCTATGATCAACAGGGAAGGATGATTTAAAAAAATAAGAAAAAATACAGACAAAGAGTTTGGATGCCACGTGAACTTTTTTAAATAATTTCTAAATAACGAATTATTATCTATTTATACATTGTCCAGATATGATATTGTTATGTTTCCTAGTAGGATTGTTCCTGCGAATGAGTAGGTCCTCCTATGCTAATGAGGGGAGAAAAACCTGATTAGACTTTTACACCGGAAGTGTATTGCGCCCAACCAGAAAGATTAAAGGAGGTACTGTTTAAAAACAATCAATTTAAGGACACAATGCTAGATTAACTCTCCAAAATGATAATGGAATAACATACGGCGAAAATGACGCAAGACAAAATAAGAGAGATAAATTTAAAAATTCTGCAACATCCACCATATCTAACTAATGTTAATTATCATTTTTTTCGATGGAACATTTCGCTTCGAAATAAAAATAAACGTTAGATTTGTATTTTATTTTAAAAAAATAGCCAGAATTAATAAAAGATGTATTAAAAAACTGCCTATACTGTGGAGGAAAAACATATAAAACAACATTTATATTCTACCATTTCTTTTCGCTTAAAAAATAAGCGGTGTTTTTGAATTTCCGAGGCTATATAAGTCCAATTGTCATTTTTTTGGTGTGCGAAATGTTTCACCTGTTTTAGGGCACACGGCGAATATTCATTCGCGAAAATAATGGGGAATGTGTATTTTTTTGTCATAAAGAAAATCGGCTACCGTATTCATTGGACATTCTTCTCCTTGCGAATTATTTCTATTCCCCCAAATAAAAAAAGAACGATAAGATAATCTTTTTCGAATGAGCTAATTTTTTCGCGTTTAGTTTGCATTAGAAATAGGGCGTGATTGTATGATGAGGACTTTCGAGGGGTATTTTTACATATTTTACACGCATTTTTAGTAACGATTTAATAGATAATATAACGTATTAAACGTCAGCGTAGAAGAATTTGACGTTGACAGTTTTCAATCGAGGAGATTTAAAATCTAATTTCGTGATAACCTACAAAGGCTTTAATTTTGTTGCGACTTATTTTATCGCTTTTACATTTGTCTGAAATTATATGGATCGATTAAAAAGCTCACCTGATGCTGAAGCGGCGTTAAAAAGATCTGCGATCGATGCGATTACATCGTACCGAAATTCGGTTCGATGCAATCTCCCATAAATCGATTCCCGACCGAAATCTAATCGATCGGCGGCTGCATCGCGGGCGGTGCACTCATCTCGGAACAGATTTGCGAGGCAACAACACCGAGCACAGTTGCACTACTTCGGCGGGAAGAATTTAAATTCGAGCGGCGCTCGACGGCGTCTCCTCGCAGAGAGCTGGGCGTCGCGACGTGGGCTCGGCGCGCCGGGCGGCCGCGACTGAGCCACAGGTCGCAGGTCGGAGCGAGCGGCTCGCGGCCCGGAGGAGAGAGGGGCGCAGGCACGGGGGGCGCAGGCGCGGGCCCCGGGGACCTGCAGCGTCCTGTTGATATCGAGCAGCTGCACTCAGGGCTCAGCTGCAGCTCAACTGCACGGAAACTAGACGCTCCTCGCTCTCCATCAATGCGGTTTTAAAGTTAGGTTCCAAAGATAGGATATTTTCTAACTTTAACCGTCCCTTCGGCGCCTAAAATTGGTGAAGAAAGTTTGAAACTTTTAGCTGAAAAAGATATTGCGAATTACTTTATGATTAATACGCGTCGAAAACACGGAATATGTTCTCGAAGCAAATATGAAACAAAATAATTCGAGAAGGTCTCAGCAAGCCTCTGAATTTTCGTGACCATAACCCAAATTCAGATTACTATATGGTTTTCGGGGTAAACTAAAATATCGATTATCATAAACCATAATAAAATATAATCAAGACACAGATTGACAGAGATAATAAAAAAAGATCTATAATAAACTGAAAGGAATAATTCTCGGTATTAACCCTTTCCGCTCTGAAGGCCATAACTGTTGTCCCAAATGTGGTTTGGTAGACAGCTCTGAAGGCCAGCAGTTATGGCCCAAGACAGTCGGTTTTTTCATATCGGTAAGTTGTCCGAGGCTGATTCCTGTGACCCTATTTTTGTATTGTGGAACTATTATTGTTTAATAGCATTACATACATAATTATTTGATAAAAATAGTGAAACAGTAAAATCAGTGAAAT
>JAGXCT010035587.1:29328-59821 GCA_022495035.1 Philopotamus ludificatus | reverse complement strand
ATTTTTCTAAACCATCTACATACATATGTATGTAAATGTTGTAATAATTTACATATTTATGTAAATTTGACACCATGTTAACGAAGTGGTTTTATTTCAAATTAGTAGATTTTTTTTGATTAAAATTATTTTATTTTTTTATTATTTAAAACTACTTATAAAAAATAAATAATTAAAACGAAAAAAGCTACCGAATCTGTTATATTTTTGACATTCAGTGAGGTAAATTAAAATGATGATAAAGGATGGATCAAGACGAACTTTAAAATCGACTTAGAACCACAATAAGAAATTTTAACTAAAAGATTTAAAGCTACAAATAATTATTTATTTAAATTATCAGATCTAGAATATTTAAACAAAGACTTTTTAAATCTTTTGGTGGTATATTTTGGCAATGGATAAATTATAGATTTCTTAAGCATTTCAGTGCTCTATTGTAGATTATAGATATGGCAAATAATCACAAAAAAATATTAGCCAATTAAGAAAAATGAGCATTTAAATAACGTGTATCATGATTATTTAATTTTTAATACATTACATGTCACAAAAAAATTTACCACACGAGTTGATTGTGAAAATCCGCTGAGGGATTAAACACAGTTGTTTCCCTGACGTATCTATTCAACATCAACATGCTAAGCAATTTTCATTACCCTCTAGTCATTAATTACAGTGTGATAGAGTTTTGCATATATGTGCATTCACACACCACTGCTATTATATAATTAAATATTAATACTATTGTGGCAACACTAATAATATCATAAATATTTTGCGTTATTAATATATTGTCGATTATTCAGAGCGAGTAATATTTTTCCTGATAATGAACCAATAAAAACAGTATATTTATGAGTATGAATAAAATATTTCCGTTGTATAAATTGCTAGCCGAACAATGAAGTGGCACAATTTTTTCCCACGATTTGATAAATACGGCCAATTTGGGGTACAAACCCTAAACACCCCCTCCCATCCCAATAATTTATTTATGTATTAATATATTAATATAATATAAAAGGTGGCCGTTAACCGTCGCCGCACGTACTGTGACGAGGGTGTAAATTACACCCCTAATAAGATGGATTAGTGTATCACGTGTTACTCTCGCTACTTATTACCAGCAGGGGCTTACCATGAACGTGACAAACCTAATTATATTAAATTTATGGTACCATTACCTGACATATTTCTACGCCCATGCCGAAAAAAAATCTGAACAAACTGGGTCGGTCCCGTCGTCTAGGCCGTTTGATTTTATGCACTGCCTGCGGGGAAAACGAAAATGGGGATAGATTCAAACTCCTAGATACAAGTGCAGTTAGATTTCCATAGAAATAACTTTTCCGGCGCCACGCGTGTTGTATAGCGTATTATGGATACTCGAATATACTGTGTATTATTTGTTTTTCTTTATTGTCGGATACATTGTGCTGTTGATACTTAAAATAATAAATAAATACATGAAAATATTTTTTTTAATAAAACAAGCCTAAATGTTTGATGAAAATTTAATTTACTTTTAAAATTTTTATCCCAAAAATTCGGTATGACGTAACGGTCATTTTGTTACGACAATTCTGTTGTTATTTCCTTAATGTAGTCGAACCATTGCGTTTTCATATATTTTTCATTTCAAGGAATAAGTTAAGTAGAGAGAAGTTTCAGAGCAAATATAAAAATAAAAAAAAATACACTTTCACTTTTTCCACAAATAAAAAATCATCAGGCACAACTAAACATGTGAAACTTTTTTAAGAAGCAACAATTAACTACGACTTTAATATTACTTAAAATATTAAGATATTTGTGTCACTGTGTACCATACACAAAATACATAAATTCTGCAAATTTTTTTATATCAAACCCTACAAATAAATAATATTTTGATTCATAAAACGCTGAAATGTTTCGGTTCAGCAGAATTTAGTCACAACATTCCAAAGCTAATATTAAAAAATCTTTAAAATTAAAAATAAATAATATTCATAGATATTTAGAAAATTCAGACAATAATTTTTCGTTGAAATTTTCGTATCCTCTCTAAAAAATATTTTTTTTAATTTTTAGAATTAAAATTGACGTGGCTTATCTGATTTGGAATTTATAATATTATTTTTGGTTATTAATTTAGGGAACAAGAACAGAAAACCTATTTTTTACATTTTTCTGGAAGTATTAATCTGAATGATTGATTTTTTAGAGGAGGGGATATTTCTATCTGTATATAAACAGAGGAATTTCTTCCAAATAAAATTGAAAATGGTTTAAATTTAGTTAGATTCGACTAAGGAATTAAAAAAATGAATGGTGATAATTTTAAGTCCTCAGTTTTAATAAAAGTATTCAGCGAAGAGTAGTAAAAAAAATCAGCGATGTGTAATGTTTACTACGAAAACTTAAACTTTATTATTAAATGGTGTCATTGAATTATTAATTATAAACCCTTATCACTCTGTTCACTTATAATCGAATCTATGAGGTACTATCATTATATTTATTTACAAATTTAATAACCTAGTCAGGTCCTAGTCTATATTGGACCCCCAAGTTTTTGATTTTTTTTCTAATAACTCTTTTAATATAAATCCTACATATCACAAACTTTTTGTATTTGTCTAAAAAAGTCTAAAGAAGTCGCAATTGCTAAAAAATACAATAAAAACAACAATATTCGTTACTGTTGCCATGGGTGCGATATTTTTTCGCTCGCATCCGGTACGATTAACCGAGTGCGAGTGAAACGTCCTATTGACACGTGCGGCGAGAGTTCAGTCTGCGGTGAGATATAGCCATGAGCGTTGTCATTTACGTGTCATATTGATTTGTTAAAAAATGCAAAATATTGATTAAATTAAGAAGCATATTATGAATTACTATTTTTATTCTTGTAATAATCTATTTAAAAAAAATGGATTGAAATTCTTGGGGTCTCTTTTCATCATTTAGACGCGGAAGACGCGGTTGCATTCGAACCGCCGTGACGGATCGGTAAAAAGAGATATTCATTGAGAAAATGAGTAAGAGGTATCTATTGGGTTTGATCTGATATCCGATTTAATTAGACAATATTTTTTTAAAATTAAATAGAAAAAGCTTGGTTCAAGTTGTTTGTTAAATCTTTTGGGACAATACGTCTCGTCCATGGAGTGGAAAAACTTAATACATAACATTTAATTATTCTTGATTATTTTTGGTGATGGATAAAATCTCTTATTTAATATCTAAATCGATCTTTTTTGCATAGATATCAAATGAAAAACAAGATTAAAATAATAATATAAAGAAATTCTTTAATCCTAAAATGAAAATATGAACATTCATTATGTAGCCAAATTTAATAATAAGTTTTATTAAAGAAATAATTTAGCACAATATAAAATACGTTATTTTTAATATAATTCTATGCTTGCGGTTTTTATTTTTTTTTGTTAAATGAGATGATTATTCTATATTTACTACATGAATATTAAATTTCGAAATTACGTATTTAATGAATATATTTTTTCATATACAGTAAATTAATGTATTAAAAATATTAGCTACATAATTGATAAAACCAATTTGTGTAAAAGCTTTCATGACAACTTCATATGATTATAGCTTTCGAAAACGGAATACATTGTACAAAAATATGTATTTCCATTAATTTTTTCCACGATATTACTATGACTATGTAAAAAAAAGCAGAAAGGTATGCACAAAATAATAAAATATAACATTAACATATCACAAAAATACATGACGCAAAGCGATTTATCGCACGGCGACGCCATCTAATTATTCAGCTGCTGAATAATAGCGTCGCGGTTTAATCCAAGTTTTTCTTGCGCTATCAGCTCTTGCTGCTCTAAAACTGCCATGTTTACATTTAAAATTACAACAACGACAGCAAAAACAGTCTGACGACACATACATATTTCACGGCTAATTTACGAGCTTTCAGTATGCCCGAAAAAAATGCTTTTTTCCTGAACCGTAACGCGACTAGAGCTCTGCATAAAATATAGGTGAGCCACGTGGGCAGGGTCAGTCGACCTCGTCGCTCTCGCTCATGACGCGCGTAATTATTGCGTTGTTTGCATACATATTTTTTTCTGTGTACTCTCTAAAAACCATAAAAATAATGGGGTATTGCGAAACAAAGGAAAATGATAAATTCTGATATGCAAGAGCCGGTCGGGTCCACCACGGGGGACTCGTAAATTATGGACATTTCTTAGTCGGGCTCTTGCACCCGGAGTGTGGCTCACTCACTGTGAAGACGGCGAGAGGGAAAATCGCCTCTTTGTCTGAGAATTTTCATCGCCGTTTTAATCATGCTAATCGCGTATGAGACCATGTTTTGAATAATAATTTTACCATTATATTCTTCAGAAAAAAATATTGTTAAATATACCATTGTCCTCGTTTGTGCCTTCGAAATAGAAAGAAAATCGATTCCTATTTTTATTACGAATACAACTTGAGAGATGATACACCATCATTGTTATGCAGACGACACTTTAATTTAATCTGTACTTAACTTTTTATATAATCCTACTTTACAATCAAAAGGTATGTAATATGAAAGTAAAATAACTTTATGTAATATACTTGGAAAGTTTAAAATTATAAAAAAGTTGCATCAACGAAACCAAGCCAATTTCATTATAAACTAACAAGATAATAAATACGAGATCTTCATATATATTTTGATCATTCTTATCTTCGTGAGTTAAATATTTAATTTATGTTATTCAAAATATATCATTTAATAATCATTGTTTAATTTATTTCCATAAGATCTCTGCTACCAGTACTAAATATTTTTATAATAATCGCGATTATATGAACTACCTTATCAAGTCTAGGTTTATGAAACAATAAAATAATACAGGCAGTTCTCAATTTAAAAAATCTTAACTCATTTTATTAACACTCAAGGACCCGGTCCCGCGTTAGTGCGGAAATTTTCGTAAACCGTAAACACCCGCTACCGCACTAACGCGTGTTCACGTGAAACGTGTTATCTAATGCGCTACAATGGCTTTCTTTTAAAGTTTTACAACTAGACACAGTTTTTCATTCATTGCTCTGCATGCCCTTTTAAAATATATGACATATGTATTTATTTATGGTTAAAAACTGTCCTTGAAATAATAAATTATTTGGATCGAAAATATTCCAGTACTTACACATCGACTCAAACGAATTTAAGTTTTTGTTTACCTCAATAAATCTTTATTTATTCCTAATAATTATTTTCGTTTTCATTAGATGATGTATGTCAGTGCTTTTATCAATCTTTATAGCAATTTTAACTAAGTTTAACCCCTTCAGTATTTATTTCTTTAATTTTTCCAAAACTTTGATCCTTCGTGGGCTTCTTCATCTCCAGGAATTCGACTAATACATAGACTGAAGATGATATTTTTGGCCAATTATATGATGTTCTTAATATATGTATACACACTGGTGCCAAGAATCTGTTATTTCCCCCGTTCGAAAAGAGTTTGGAGAAGATGACGATTTTATTTTCAACAGGACCATAGAATACCCTGTTTGTTCCATAAACTTGACGCCACTGGACTCTTTCACACAAGGATACATGAAAGATAGACTCTATGCTAGAAAACTGACGGAACTAAAATAATTAAAATGCCGAAAAAGAGAAAGAATGCGCCACAAAACCAAAAAAATGTTTGTTGAAGTTTGTGAATCAATAGACCACTGTTATCCGCAGTTTATTAATTTTGAATAAAATAAAAACTTAATACATTTCATGTAGATTTATTTTCAATTTAAATATTAATTATATTTCAATAAAAACTGTGTATAGATTTTTTTTGGGAAATCCTGTAATGGTCAAGAAAGATCACGGTCTCAAATAATCTGTTATGATCATGTAAGCTAATCACGACTGAGCTAAGTTAGAAGTACAATAGGTTAGTATTTTTTTTTTATAATACTGGCTAGGGGAAGTTTTACAAAAATAATATACACCCAAATCTGTAAAAATCCTAGTAGAGCTTTTATATTAGTGAGTAGCGTTATTAGTTTTTAATTAATACCTCGTGAAAAAAAAAAAATTCGTAATTTATAATTAAGTATAATATTTTAAAATAATTCATTATCAGATATAATAAAATAAAATCAATTTCAATCAGATTGTAAAATACAACAGACGCTTAATAATAACAGAATTGTTAAATGAAATTTTAAATATAAAATATTCTTTGCTTACATAAAGCGTATAATACACATGTCCTCTGGAGATACATACACGTGTAAGAGACAGTTTTGGCAAATATTCTGTTACCACACTGAGGAGCGAGGCCGCAACGAAACTATAATACGAGAGGACCGCAAATATGACGCCGAGAGGGACGCGACCTGGACCGCATCGTACTCTGCCGCCGTTAACAACTGCCCTGCAAAATATAATTAACAGCCTCCGGCACCAATTCAACAATCAATATTACCTGCCACCCGCGTAATGAATTCGCACTCCCGCAGAAAGCAATATAAATGCGATGACAATCAAATGAATTTAAGAGCCGAAATATAATGTGAAAATATTAGTCTGTTATTTTAGGGGAGGAATTACTCGAGGGGTGCACATTTCATCATTTTCCACGTAAAAAACCCCCCACCCTCATGGAAAATATATTTATATATCCAGAATTAAATGTTAAGCATTCTTGTTTGTAATATAATATCTCGTGTTGATTTTAAATGTTTAGTTATAAGTTTTCATCGCGTGACTATCATTGGAAACCATACATATTGTATACTTTGGAATCCATATCCAAGGAAGCAGACAGATTAGGCAGAGATAAGTGGCTCTTTGCGGTAAATTAACCTTTGATAAATACCAGTTACGGATATATTATTTCATTCGTGACATATACCCACATATGTAACCTATAGATTATACACGATCAAAAGAAATATTCTTATTTCATGAACAATATGGAATTATTTTTGAAAGAAAAAAAACAGATACAAATATAAATATAGACGTTTATATTTAAATACAAGTTATAAGTAGATCAGCTTTATTATAAAATTTATGGTCCGCTGTTTAGAATATATCATAAAGAAATATATCAAGTGTGCAAAATTATTAGGCGTTTTTTAAACAATTTTTATAGTGAAATAATGATCCGAAAACAATATTTATTATGGTTCTAGAATGATTACCGACACCCATTTTATACCCCGAAAATACAATAATATTTTTATTAAAAAAATAAACAAAAATACAATTTTTATTAACCCGCTTACAAAAAGCCTAATAATTATGCACCAACCTAATATTATTATTAACCTAGCCGTGCCAATAAGTTATATCTGGGACCTCAAGTTTTTGAAAAACGTTTATATTATAAAGCGAATAACGCTTCTCTAATAAATCCTACACGTCACAAGCTTTTAGTAAGTCTAAAAAGTCTAAAGAATAAATATTAAAAATAATCATAGTCCTTTATTTTCTGCAATTACGTTAAAATTAAAAACAACAATATTCGCTTCCGTTGGCAAGGGCGCGATATTTACTCTCGCATCCGGTACGATGTGCAGAGTGCTAGTGAAACCGTGCGATTGACACGTGCCGCGAGAATTCAGTCGGCGTTAGAACATCGCCGAGTGAGATTAGTTAAAAGATTAGTTAAAAAATTCAAAATATCGACCAAATTTTGAAGCATGCCATGAATAACTATTTTTATTCTTAGAATATTTTTTTTCAAGTCATGAAGCGATTAAATCTCATTATTATTTTTTCATATAAACTATTAATCCGTTTTCTCTCATTTCTGAGGAACGTGACCATGTACATGATTCCTAGGGCTTGTAATTTACCGTCAAATTGCAATAACTGATAAACAGTAAATAATTTCTCCCATTACCGGTTTACCGGTTATTTACCGATAAATAAAAAAAATAGACATGGATTAGATGATTAAAGTATTACCTTATGTGGCTACTTTTATTAAAAACAGCATTCTAGATTGAAAAGTAAATAATAAAATACGTTTCATTTAAATAATAATGTTAAGAAATGTACTTATATGTTTGTCATTTTTGTTTTACCGAGATATGGTTGGTTTTTACGGTAATATTTCCACTTCATTTTTATCGTTTATTTCTATACTTTTGTTATTTTTTGCTAATTTAAGCTTTTCTTTAAGACAAAATCATTTATTGTATCAGGATCATAAAGATAATTAACCGCATCGAAATATATTGTCCTTTTTCCCTTTATTCGAATTATTAGCTCTTCTTTAAGTTCCTTGGCTAAAAAAGAACTGTATTCATCAAGCATAAATTTCAATGCTATGTCGACTGTATATAGTATGTCTTCACAACATAGAGCTTCTACGGCTACTTTTACTGGTTGTAATGTCAATATTATGTCTGAGATCTTATCAAATTCAATATTATCGATATTTATCCCCGATTTTATATCAATCAAACTTTTAAGATCGCATTTTTTAATTTCATAAAATCGTTCTAGCATTTTCAGGAAGAAATTTTACCGAGTTTCGCAATCTCGATAAAAAGTAAGCTCTTTTAAGCTTCTTTTCTTGATAAAATCATAAATCGGTAATTATCGGTAAATTTTCCAATTACCGATGATGCCTTATTGACGATTTAATGCAAGCCCTAATGATTCCTCCTATGGAGGACCATAGACATGGTTTTCATGGGTATATATAGTGCAGTGGTTTCCAACGATGTTTAATCATTTTTAAAAAAAGGCAAGATATTGATAAATTTTTCGTCAATATCTTGCGTGGCAACAGCAGCGAATATTGTTGTTTTCATTATTTTTTTGCAATTGCAGACAATGAAGTTCAATGACTATTTATAATATTTATTATTTAGACAAAAAAATATTGCAGAAAAATCAAAAACTTAGGGTACTCAATATACGCCCATTAGCACGGCTAGGTTAATTTATTTTACTGATATTTTTTATGCAACGTATATGGTTTCTTAATAATAAATTCTATGAAAATATATAATTAATTAATGAAAAGCATTGAAATACAAAATCTTACAGTAACTATCGTTAAAACTTAACATCTTATCTAATTTTAATTTAAAAGCATTAAAAAAACGGATAATCTGTCATGAAACCAGTAAATAATTTCCCCAACAAAGGAAAAATGTTATTACATACTTATTTTTTTCCGCGTTACGTTTTTTTTCACTATTTTAAGTAAAATAACGTACATAAAACAATAAAAAAATCGTCTGCATATGAAACATAATTGGACTACAATTGCATTCCCATCTAATAAATAATTTCGTACAATGCCAGTTTAATAAAGCCCTTGTATTCGCCGTGACATATTTGTCATTAGTATATAAAATCAACTGGGTCCAAAGCTCTGCAAATGTATTTGCGCAAATACTCGTGCCGCCGGTAAATGATATCGCATGAACAGAAATAAACGTTTTCCTACACTGAATTCCTTCGCATATAAATAAATAAATATGGATATTTACTCTTAGTTGTCGTACGTTGTTTCAATTTCCGGCACGCTTCGAGCACATCCGAACAAAGGGGAAGCAGAAACTTATTTTCGGTGCACGAAAAGAATGAAAGTATCCGAAGATATTTGCAGCACAATTTCACTCAGTAATCAAGTCGGATTCTTTTCTTTTGAAGTTGCTATATTAGCTTTCACTGGCTGTCGTTATTAAAACGGATATCATTTTTCCAATTCGGATCCGCTCTAAAGCTTTTTTTCCAGTTGCTTTTGATGAGAGCAAAAGCATCGTTTTCAAATGGGAATTCGCCCTGGTGCCCTCCATTTTTTTAATATTATTTTTTCTACACCTCGTCGAAAAAAAATTCCCAATTCATTATTATTTGGCAATTGTAATTTTAGGGCGTTCGACCGTGTCATATAAAATTTATATATTTCACCTTTTGTCCCCTCATTCCCTTTGAGATTCCTGTAATAATACGTTAGTTAAGCGTGGAAAAATGGACAAATGGAAACGAAAAAGAAATAATAGCTATATCGCACAATTATGTATTATTCAGAAAAGAAAATGATAAAGAGACATTTTGGATATTCTTTTAAAAGTATATACGCACATACGTATATCGACATATATTCGGGTAACATCATTATATTTTATTTTTATATTAGGAAGATGGATATGTTTTGAATTTATCATAAAATAAAATAATATGTTATCAATATTATAGCTATATTCGTAGTATTTTTCAATTAAAGAGAAATTTTTCATATAATATATTATTTCCACTCGGCCCACATTCCACGAGATCGGCGTTTTACCGACTGAAAAAGCTTTTTCATGATAAAATGCTATACCAGTATAATGTATTAGTGTAAAAAACGTCTAAAATTATTATTTCTACTTAAAAAAACAGGTCTAATTTTTATTTATCTATATCCCGAAATAAAATATTTCCCGAAAAGATGATGTCTAGGAATTCAGCTATTGTTATGTTTCTTGGGTATATTTGATTCAGATATACTTTATACATATAACTTAATGAACTATTCTTGAGTCAGATAAATAATAAATATTTTACAATATGTCTATATAGGACTACATTTTCAATATTTTTCACGATTCAACTACCGAGACCACGATTTATTTCATCTTAAATTAGTTTCAGCATTAATAATATTAGTTACCGGGTCATGTGACATAAATTACACAGCGCAAGTTTCACTTTTTGTACAATTTATTTCAGCTACGGGCCCTAAAGAAGACCTTTTAGGATCATTGCCATCCAAAGACCAAATACGTAGCGAGGATATTGTAGATGCTGCCACTGAATGCATGTAAAAACATAATATTCCACTCGATGAGTTTGTGTAAATTTCATCAGACGGATGGAAAGAGTAAAGGTTGGTTTACATTTCTAAAGAAAAAAATATTACGAGTTATTTGTTTACCATTGCATAATTCAGAAGCCCCTTATTCGCAGAAATGTCCAGTATTTTTAATCTAAATGAAATGTAAGTACGGATATCCACTCCTATAAAACAAGGAACGTAGGTTTTCAGAAGAAAACGTTTTAAAAAATTCAATTTCTTATTGACAGCAATTAAAACATTTTCTCTCATTGAATAAAATTTTCTTAATCCAGACCTAACAAACAAACAGCAGATTAAAAAAGATATGTTGCACGTTACTTCTCATCTAAATCAGATTAATAGCACTACAGGTGAAGAAAGGCATAATTTTTTAGATTTTAGAATATGTTATTTAATTTTAAAAAACTTTCACTTTTGTTCAAGATTTTGAAACAGAGACTTTAATTAATTTTCCAAGCCTGCTGAAAAACGGCCAAGTAAGTAATTTAATAAATACAATTTGCTATACCGTAACAACAATTTAAATAAGAAGGAAGCTTTCCTACAGAAGTTTCAGGTATTCAGAAATATTAGAATAAGATTGGTTGAGATTAAAAGTGGTCTGCTTTGAAAGACTTGGATAATACAATTTTTAACACCCTGGGAATCAGTTAAAAACTCAGTATTTTCTATTCTTACTCTGATCGCCTCTACATATTCATGGTGGATACGATCACGTTTGGGCATAATCATTTATTTATTATTTAAGTGGCCTTCTAACCCTGAGACGAGTCTAAGCCACCTGGAAGACACTACGCGATTTTCAGCAGAGACACGTCCTCCAGGTTATCTTGGCTGTTCGAATACTAATCAGGTCGTCAGCCATGAGCCACGGAGCAACACACGACAACACTCGACTCATACTTTCATGATCGTGATTTCGTAAATTCTACGGAACTATGAGGACCTCGGGCCGCTTTCCGTGCTCATTCAGTGACGGATGTGCTACCGGAAATCCCTGTAGCATCCGATCAGACGGTAAAGTAAATACGACTCAGCCCTAACCAAGTGCGATTGTTATTATTACAATCCGCGCGTTGGTAGCTTAGCTCCCAGGTTTATGGCTAGCAACCTGACCCGTATTCGAAAAGCCTAGATAACCTGGAGACAACCAGCGCAATCTTGGTTTCAAGGTTGAATTAAACACGTCTCTGTTGGAAATCGCGTAGTGTCCTCCAGATGGCAAAGATCCGCCTCGGGTTAGAACATAAAACTTTTGCCCTAAGAAAGGACAATTGCCCTCCTGTAAGCATCTATAATGATCTACTGTCCTAGTCACGCTCATCGGACCACATTCAGAATTATACCTAAATAACAAACTGCTAATCTATAAATCCATATTGCGTCCGATCGTGACATAATGGTATTCAAATCTGTGGTACAGCAAAATCCTCGAATATAAAAAAAAATAGATTGCTTCCAAAGGTTTGTGCCTAACATAATTAGAAATGACCCAAAAGTCCCCTCGGTGTTAGAACAAATCGAGTCCTGCGCCAATAAATATAATGTAAGACTAAGAAATCATCCCATTTAACTGGCATCAAAAGAAATCTCAGGTACGAAGAGGCGGTTATATAGGAGCAGAATATTTGATATCATAAAATCTCTAATACATTTTTTTCCCGTTGGCCCTAGCCGATGTATTTACGGCCGGCGCCTCTATCATTTTTCATTGCCTTCTAAAGCAATAAAATCAGCTTCTAAGTATAAGAGAAAAATAATCATCAGTATCATCGGTCAAAGTTTAACATTCCAACAAGTGCAAAGTCTTAATTAAAAATTGAAAATCTCCGACACAAAATTGTATCACGTACACCGTAAACATTCGAGGATCCCCCCCCCCGCAATACAACGCTAGTCTTAAGAAAGGCTATATACAGTTGGCACTTACTCCGGCAAACGGATACGTTCATGGCCTGTTTTTCTTTAAAAACACGTCTTACGTTGTATTCGGCGAGGAAATTCGCTCTGCACGCTCAGCGCACATACGCAAATTTTACGAGCGCTCCGGGATGCACTCCTCTGCCCCTGTTGCACTCGACTCGTTATCTTAACTTTTGTGCCAGCTGAAATTTTATTTTACGACCGCGGAATGAGCGAGACTGCGCTATTTGTTATACTTAAACAATTCCAACTTCGATAATTTCCCGGAACAAGTTTTTACGGGAGCGGGAAGCTCCGCCCGGGGAGCTTCGGGGCCACGCTTTTTGTTGTTTCAACAAACGTATCGGTCTAAGAACGCATAACACCGACTGAAAATACGAAGAAAAATGTACGTTTAATTCGTATAGCATGCGGAATTCGGCGCCGATTTCCTTTGAAGTTCAACCATCCGATGGCCGCATATTACGCGGACATTGACAAATTGTAAGGTTTGAGCGTCAAAATTTCAGCCGCGCGGTCCAAACGTCAATGTTTCAGCAATTTGTGTCAGTTAGCCGAGTCGACTGTTACGCGGGGCGAGCTGGAAAATTTTCGGTAATGATATGCCGGGGACACATACTATAATTTTGTGGGTCGCAGTCAAATGTTATGGAAATTAATTCATGGTCTGCTAATATGGTCTGCGCCGCGGTACCATGGCGGTACGGTTACCCGAAATGTTGCGACACGACAGACTAGCACGGCCGCAGGTAGAATAAACGAGCGGATACATCAACATGCCACAGAAATACCGAATTGTGATATTCATGTCCAAGACTAATTTTATGCCATTTTTTTACGGGGCCGCTGCAACGGAATGGAATTCGTCCGTCAGTTTCAGCAATGCAATCTAAACCAACTGTCAAAAATATGAGGAGCCTAATGATATATATATGAATGAAATAATAACAGAAAGACATCGTTTCAGCGAAACGCTTTGTAGAATATCTTCACTGTAAACTTCATAAATAAAAATATTTTTGAGTCCTCCCCTAAATGAAAATCCGTTGAAAATTCCTATTGAATTTTCCCAAATACATTATAATTCATTTATAGAGAACATTCTAAACTGTAAACAAAAATAAATATTATTTATAATTAACGCATTGTTGATTGATTGTTCGGCTCTATGATGTAATAAAGCATTTATGCAAAATGGATCCAATCTGCATAATAAAACCGTTACGCTAGCTACAAATGAATACAGCTCAACCACCCGATATACACGCTTAATTCACGTAACCATGTTTCTCGTTTGTTTTTATTTCTCAGGATTCAAATATATTTTATTTTTATCTTAAAAATTAGTAGTACCTTCATGGGTATATAAATGAATTATAAAAATAAATACCTCTGAGATGTATAAATACACGAAGGCATAAATACCACTGAGCAAGGACGGCTTCATTCAGATAAATTCTGGCTTGCAACCACGTGGGTATTAAATTGTTGCTTTAATAGCCCCTCATATAATGGCGGTCACAGAAGAGCACATCGGACACGCCATTCTTTACGAGGATAAAATAAGTCAATAGTGCAGCAAATGTATTTAGTGACAGTTTTGATGCTTCGCAAGAGCTAAAGATGTGAGTTTTGAATAAAAGACCTTAACTTTAAGATGCCAGCCGCTTATGATGAGCTTGTTCTCATAGTGCAATAATTACACGTGAGAAAATCGAGTAGCTTGATTGGAAAAGACTTTCGCAACCTTCGTATTTATTATATTTTTTGAAACTTGTAATATTTTATTCATGGGTAAGCATGTAATTCCCATAATCTCAACGGTTCCGTCACAGGGGCTCGAAAACAACTGCGTCGTCCGAAGGGGGTCTATTTGTAATGAATTCTTTATAATTTTGTCGATATTTTTGACACATGATAAGTCCCGCTGCAGACTGAGGACGCGCCAAAAGTACGAGCGAGACAAAACATCGTGACCGTGGCAACAGAAGCGAATTTTGTTGTCTATATTTTGCGCAATTGCGGACAATAAATGACAATGATTATTAATAATACTTATTCTTTAGACTTTTCTAGATAAATACAGAAATTTGTGACATATATGATTTATAATAAAGATTTTTTTCGAGAAAAATATAAAACTAGATGTCCCAAATATACCACATCGGCACGGTTAGGTTAAAAACTTTCTCTCAATACTTTTTATTTATTATTATTAACCCGAAGCGGGTTTTTGCCATCTGGAGGACCTACACGATCTCCAGCAGAGACGAGTCCAACTCAACCCTGGGGCCAGGATTGCGATTGTTGTTCTCCAGATTAACTAGGCTCTTCAATATGGGTCAGGTCGATAGTCATAAACTCGGAAGCTGAGATGTCAACGCACAATAAGCCGCCTGATTTCTTTAGGAATAATATGAAAAACCTATTATCCCTTTCGATACGAATACCGAGATTAGTAAAACAAACCTGGGATTTTCTGGATAATTTTTTTTATCAATCATAATCCATTAATATGTATACAAATTCATTGTGTTAGTAAAGTCTGACTGATCTTTTTAAGTTCTTTATAAAAAGATTTCAGCTCAATCCACGGAATTATACTCCAAAACGACAGATGAAATTATCAAATCACCGATAGCTATAAAGAAAAATTTACCATAGTTAATTGTGAATCGGAAATATAGTCTCATCATAAGGAGATCGCTCTATTGTTGAATCAGTAAATTTTATAGCGATCTTAAGAAGATCATACTCAAAAAAATATGAGAATTTTCACTTATAATAGACTGTAAAACAAGGTGAAATTGGCTTTACAATATGCTGGAACGATTTATATTTTTAAAATCAGGTATATAAAAAACCCTAAACGATTTAAGAAATTATTCCGTGACAACGACTGAAAACGAATGGATGAAAATTGAAAAAATTATAGAAATATTAAAACTGTTTTTATTATTTTATTATATTCAATATATTTTTTTATATTTGAAATAAAATATGAGATATACGTTTTTAAATTCTATTATTCCTCTCAAACCCTCAACTATTTTATCCACAACCCGTCACTGAGTTTAACCGATACACTTACATATCTATTAAATCCTTAATCAGAAAATAAAAATGACGTAATATTTTCGACAACAACTCATAAAACCAATGGGGAAACAAATAAAATATTAATTAAAGGATTAGCCAAAAAGATATGCTACAAATAGCAGAGTCACTCGATCGAAAAGCATCTATTGAATTATTTTTAACACGGTCATCTCATTCGGAAACCTTATCAACTGAACAAATGAAAATCAAAGAACAGTTACACGACGCAGTAACAAAAAGCTTGCAGACGTTCGAATCGAAAGTTCAAAATAATACTAGTCTCGTGTTCGTAATAAAATGATATTTACAAATAGGGGTTTACATGGGCATCCCCTAAAACTAGTATATAAATATTTTATATATCTGATAAACCTTAAACGAGAGTGAAAGCCGAACTTGCCCTTTCAGCAGATTTTTCAGCAAATTAGATTCATATTAAAAGATGAAACACTTTATGCTTTGACATTTCTTCGGACATATTATTCAGAATAAGGTTTTAATTATTAATTTCATTATATGTATTGTATTTATTGTCAACACAATATGCTATTTTTTTATTTTAATTGAAAAAAAAA
Source organism: Philopotamus ludificatus (assembly GCA_022495035.1). Classification (NCBI taxonomy): domain Eukaryota; kingdom Metazoa; phylum Arthropoda; class Insecta; order Trichoptera; family Philopotamidae; genus Philopotamus; species Philopotamus ludificatus. The sequence goes on along the minus strand of JAGXCT010035587.1, from coordinate 43,368 downwards.
ATGTTTTACTTTCGCGTTATTATTCATATTTACTCCATTAAACGAATGTATTTCCAAGATTGAACGTACGTACGGTTTCACGGGATTGGCGATTTTTGATGCCGAAATCTTGGGATTAAAAACATTACATATGTACAAATACAAGTTTTTTTTAAATATATTATAATAAGAGGTAATATTATAAATCTAACAAAATATTTTATGAATTCAAGCTGAGAATTCAATATATCGCCGGGTATTAAATTTCATCCTATTTATTAATTCAAAAACTCGTACAAATATTTAACTTTACAAATTTTTCTAAGAAACTCGATCCAACCCTTCATCCAATTCAATTATCCACGGAAGCTGCAACAATTCCCGTGTAATTTGGTCGGTCTACACCCGATATTCTTCCGGCACAGTCCTGCCCAAATTTGAAATGCAAGCGAATTAGCCTAGACGGGGACTCCGGTCCTACCCCCTTCCCCCACTGGCCTGGCCCAACTCTGATTGTGTATTTAAATGCAAATTTTTCGCTCGTATTTATAATACTTGTACTTTGTCGGTTATGGCCGTTGAATAACACAGGTAGCTCTTCGTCGTCTCATTATCAGCCGGGGCTATTCCTCCTGTGTAACTCTAATCTATTCTGATGGAGTAAACTCGCAGAGTTACATTTAAATTTTATCAGGCCGGGATAATAGCCCCCCGAAGAACTTTCCCATCTTTTATTAACCATCGCGAGGCGTAAATATGGCCGCTGAACCGAGTCGTAGTGCTCGAATTTACGGTTCGGCTGTATCAATCATTTGTTTTTGGAAAATTTGAGGAGTTGTTGAACTCGAATCGGTTCAGATCGGGCAAAGACTTTTCGACAAAAATTATATAGAGATTTGACTGATACTTGTACAATAAAAATATATAAAAATCCAGAATATTTTCTCTGTTTAAGACGTGAATGAAATTGATGATATATGAAAATAAGTTGAATTTCATATTAAAGCTTACATGCATATGCTGCAAAAGTTCAAAACAGTTCATCTCTGATAAATTGATAGTCGTGCGAATAATTTAATAAATAATCTAGAAGAATTTTAACCGTCATTGTAATGATAAATAAAGTATAGTACGTTTAAAATTTATAGTATACGAGGTGATGAGTACTCTTCCTTTAATACTGATTATGTAGGGTGAGGAACACAGTGCCAAGGGATACCACATGTTTTAAGACAAGGCGATTCCCTGGCGTGCTGCCTGTTCAACATCGCTCTGTAAGAGGCTTTGCTATAAAGCTTACCGACACCATCTTTAACAAGTCAGTACATGCGGTTAACAACATTGTAGCTAAATCTTAGTCAAACCTCGAGAATGCACTATTCTTGAAGATCCGTCCCCGAACTTTGGGGTGCTACGTGTTGTATGTACTTCTGAATGGTTGCAACGGTGAAGGCGTTTAAAATGTGGCGCTAGGGAAAAATATTGAAGATTCCATGGACGGGATATGTCAAAAATACGACCGTCCTTCAAGTTCCTCTGAATGAGCGGGAGCGGGAGAATATTAATATTTTAAAGATTTTTTTTTAATATTGAAAATAATTTAAAGCAGTTCGTTTTTCTGGAATACAGTCACGTTATGTTGTCCTGTCCTTCAGACCTGGATATCGCATGTCACGACCTACTCCATGCTGTCCGATGCGGCATTTCCCTTAAGGGTCTCCCGGAGGAGTTCCCAGTCAGTCATATGGACCTGGTCAGCAAGGTTTTGCATTGACTTTCGGAGAGCTGTGCATGGCTAATTTCTCTCTACCATCTCCCTTTTCATGAATAATTTAATTTTAATATTTAAAATCACGAGTTTCAAGAAAAAATATTATTTTATTCCGATTGAACAGGCTCCAAGCTGGTATATGCGATGTGGTGTCGAACCGATCGAACACAGCTTTATCCTTGGTACAAAAGTTGGAAGGATTTTTTTTATATTTTTGGAGAAGGGAAAATCTTCATCGACACCCAGCCGCATTCAGGGGGTAGTGATGGATTAATACTGGCTAAAATCCTTCCTCCACTTTAAACCAACAACACGATATTGATTTCGAAATTCTTCAAGGTGGCTGGCTTTCGGGTAACACTTCTACCGCACGTAATCCATCTCCATCAATTAGCAATCGTCTTGACCTCTCGGCTTCTTCTGTAGAAAACATGATATGAATACTCCGGCAAATGTGGATAGCATCTTTTACTTTTGCTCTTTTGCATAAGAGAAGTCTTTTAGCCGATTCAGTAAAGGTACTGTTCGTAGGATCCACATCCCGTCAAAAGCTAGCAAAGAAACCCTACATATTGTGCAATTTTTGAGCCAGGGTTCAATCGCTTGGGATTAGTTTGTGGGTTCATCTGCCGTATATTACGTCGTCCTAGCGATCCCGCTATCTTTCCAATACCCGGAGGCGCAATATTTTTTAATGCTCATTCGACTAGCTTCAAAAAGCTCCTTTCCTTCTTTATAAAGCAAATCTATTAATGGCAGTTGCAGCAAGTCTACTGGTAGAGTTTAAATGTATACAATGGTCATCCTACTAATGTTCAAGACACATGAAAAAGAAGAAAATAAATAAAAAAAAGATGAACAACAAATGAGTATTCTTGAGACTCCGATGGACCGGTTATGTATTGTAGGTAACCCAGTGTCATATGCTTTAGGTAACATACAATCTGTAACAATAATGTAAGTTAACTGCGACTGAGCTAAGCTAATACCGGGATAGGTTAACCTAATCTTTATCTTTATATATAATAAAACGATAAATTCTAGAAATTCACTATGAAAAAGGGGGGAATATAATTGTAAGAGACTTTGGGGGTTCAGGCTCCGAGGATAAATAACATCTGACTCCATGATGGTTAAGACGTTTATTATTCAACAAAATCTTAAAAATATAAAAATGACAATTGTGCAAATGTTTAGTTGACTCCGTCGATCGCGTCAGTTTCGATATGATGAAACGTGGACACGATACGATGACTGCTGATGTTGATACGCCGATTCCCCAGTCGGCGTGTATAAGGTATCTGATGTCAGCTGTGGACACAGATATCCGATTTTACGTCAGCTATGGCGAAGATCCAGGTCTTCGCGTACTGACGATACGCAAGAGCACGAATATGGCGATCAGCGTCGTCTTCAGTGCGTAGAAGTGACGTCGATCTACCCTCTCTGCGTCGAAGTAAATTTGGCTCAAATGGCCAATGATGTCTGATGAGGTGAAGGGCAGCAGCCGCTTTACAAAGGTGCGACTTATGGTGAAAGAAAGAACTTCCAGGGCGTAAAGTTCTGGTCACAGATTCCTGCCTTGGCGGATGCCCTAAGGACAGCAGCCTCAGTCGGAGAGAGCGTGTTAATTCCCGACAGGCGTAACTGGCTCGTCGGTATCTTCGATGATACTGCTTGGGTTTCAGCAGTAAGCCCGGACTCTGGCTTGACAATTTGCACGGGTATTTAACCCGTGGATCAACTACCCCGTTTTGGTCTCCAGGCGCTTAGGCGTAATGTTCGTCAGGGGCAGTGTCCAAAATGGCGTATTAGGGGCGGTTCTTCATTTCCTAGAATAATGCATTTCCAGGATGGTCCATACATAAATCTTTGTGATGAATGTCCTGGTGTTTTGGTTGTGGGCCACCTGCATTACTCTAGTTTTACAAAGGTGGTCTTGGCATTCTTCGGTAAATATGTATATGGATTCTTCTTTCTTCAACGAAGACAATAGCCGTTGACCGCCCCGGAGATTCTTTGTTTTGAACTACTTTTTGAGACAAAGGACGCCCTGTCCTTTCTTCTTCCGCGTACTCTATTGTTGCATTAAATAATGCTGGCTTCCGGAATGTTCTCGAGTTTTAACGTTTTTTGTCACATCTGCACAATGTGGGTGGCTTTTACATACATAAAATCATCTTATAATAAACGCGAATCATGACCGCTACAAGACTAATGGCTATCTTTAACAAATCTTTATATGTTTTGATCATGGCATTAATTTATCGACAATAAAATAAATAAATAAAATAAAATAATAAATATCTCGATGGTGCGATACAGTAAGTCACTATAAAGATTAAAAAAAGCTCCTAGAGAAAAGAAAGACCAAAGCTAAGGTGGCTGGGTTGTATACCGTAGAATTGCTGCATCAATGATAATGATCTTAACACGTTGCGGTCCGGGGGACTCGAAAACGCGTCCTCGCGGGCCAACGTAGAAGTACGGGGGACGCGTTTTCGAGTCCTCGTTGGCGTTAATGTTAAACCAATATTATTTATATTTCATTGATACGCAGACCACACTTTGAGAAGTTTTAAACTATTATTTTGTTTACATAGAGATAACCTTTCTGAACACAACAAAAAAAATATTGACGTAACTTAAATGGTATCAGAGTTACATGGATCTAACTGAAGTACCTAACTTTTGCTATTTTTTTCGCGAAACGCCCGGCCCAACGCAAAACTCGGCGCGGAACCCAGTGGACCGGAATGTGTTAAGGTAGAGTGTCGTTAGTGCTGATCGAATAATGGAGGATGATAGGAATGACCGATGATAATAATAAATATGTTTAAGTATTAATATTAAAAACATATAGATTACTGGAACGCCAGTCGTTTAGATTTCGTATGACAATTATTTCACCTCGTCGAGTCCACGCCCCCGAATTTAGCCGGGACAAATATGATCCATTTATCTCGACCGACGCCCTCGGAGGCTGCTGCTTGTTCCTCCGGTTGTTAACAGCGGCGACCGCGGCCACATGTTTTATTTATGAATCGGGCAATGTGGGCCGGGCTTTATTAATATTGTTTAACCACTCGATATATCTCCCGGTCATAGCCGCCTGTTTCTTCGGTTGTTGCCTATTATTTACACAGGGGATTCTCCGCTTTTCTTTTATTCATGGAGACTTTTTCCTCGCGGGGATTCGGCGCTAATGCCAGATGCTTTGGCGCTGAAGTGTTTGTATTGAGCCGCTGAAAAAGACCTTCTATTTGCATTCGGAGCTCACAATTTTAAATTGGACCCGGGGCCGTATTTATTTTGCATTTGCATTTAATCATGAATATAAAATGTCCCGGCGAAATTTTCACTTGGAGATTCGTACAAATATATTTGTTAATTATCCGAGCGCCGAGCCCCGGTCGGAACCTTTGGAATCGGCTCTGAAAGAACTATATTGCGGAAATCCTCCACAAAGCTCTGCGGTTCACTAGCTGAAAGTGGTGTTGCGCAAACGGGATTCGGAGAAAGGCTCATTGCGGGACCCAATGCTTCCGTGTTTTATTTCATCTGACGATTTGTAAATGTGATTGAATGCGTTTGTGATATCGAAATATGTTGCTACATTCAGACTGTCAAACAAAAATACACATCAAAGCTTTGCTAATTTCGTACATGCAGAAATACCTAATTATATCATTAAAATAATTAAAATAACTGAAACAGAAACTAATTATTTTTTAATTAATTAATTTTATTCGTAAAATAAAATCGATCGCAACGAACTTGAACTATTAATGTTATTTATCAGAAAACATTCAATTTTGCGAGTTTGCATAACAAGAAGTTTCTTGGCACCACTGCCTGCCAAATATAATTTTACATTTTTGGTATTGTATAATATATTAAAATAATATTGCCTAATAGATTTGTTCCTTGTTGGTTCTTAAAAATACAGCATTTAACTATCTTTGATAATAAAAGCAAAAAAATATTAACATATTATACGTAAGTTTTCAGGCTGCTATAAAAGTAATTACAATGATAGAAAAAATGGAAAAGTGGTTCCACCTAAACGAATTGAATCGACGAAATTAAAAATAATATGTAAGCTAAACAAATAAAGCTAAATATCTATGATAATAAGTTCAAAAAACCATTGATTAAAAACAATTTAAAAATGATTATAATAGATAAAAAAAGTTATAGAAAATTAATCAAATCGAATATAAAAAGCTTATTTATCGATAGGATCAAATTCAATTATTTTAACGAAATTAACAAATTCAAGCTCGCTGGAAAACTAGTGAAAGATTTACTAAAGAATAGAATGAGCTTTATATGGTAATACAATGGTTTATGGAGTTTGAGATTATTTAATAATTATTTTATTCTTAATATAATAATAATAATTCGGAAGGAGAAGAAAAAAAATATTCTTCTAGCGGCTTATTCAAATATTTTTTAAGTGCTGTTGTCAATCATATAATACATACCCATAGTCCTAGAGGTAAAGTTTAAGAAAATTGTTTTAGAATCAAATAAATAATTAAGATTATTAAATAATATTAATATTTTAATTATGTTTACATTTTATTTGATTAATTTATAATTATTTTAATATGCAATATTTTTTAATGAATCACTTATAAGAGCAATCTATTAATTTAAGCAACGGGTTTGTTTAATATTTAAAAGATAATTTATATTAATTAATAAAAGGCATAGTAAAAATGCTGTCAACCGATCCATCACGGCGGCTCTAAAACAACCGCGTCGTCCGAATGGGGTCTATTGATAATGAAAAATAGGCCCCAAGCATTTCAAGTCAATATATAATTTTTGACTTTTAAAAAAATGAATTATTTTAAGAGTAAAAATGGTTATTGATGATATTTTTTATAATTTAGTCGATATTTTGGATTTTATAACTGATCAATATCTCGCATAGACACCAGTGACGTACGGTGGACTTGATTTGGGTGTGCTGAATATGGAAAAAAAATACAGTTTTTTTTAATGAATTTTATTATTATTTATACAATAATTCACACTTTACAATAGTTCCATTGAAAAAAATATGTGGCAAAAACGAAGAATAGAATTATTGTATAAATATTAATAAAATTCATTAAATAAAACTGTATTTTTTTTATATTTTATTTTTCTACATTCAGCTCACCTAACATCAACAGCACCGTACGCCCCTGGTAGACACGTGCACACAGCGATGTCTCACCGCAGACTAAGCTCATGCCGCTGACTGAGCACTTGGCACATCGTACCGAATGCGAGCGAGAAATAATATCACGCGGTTGCAACAAATACGAATATTGTTATTTTTTATTTTTTTTTCGCAATTACAGATAATAAATGACGATTATTATTTATAATATTTATTCTCAAGACTTTTTTAGACAAATAAAAAAAGTTTATGATATGTAGGATTTATATTAAAGAGTTATTCGAGAAAAATCAAAAACTTAATAGATCCCAAATAAATCTTATCATCCAATTTTGACAATTCATCATTCACTTGAAATGCTTGGGGTCTCTGAAAGACCCCTTCGGACGACGCTAATGTTTTTGAGCCGCCATGACGAATGGGTTAATATTTAAATACATCGTGGGAGCCAAAATACATGATATCCTATACAAAAAAAATATTAATTATTGTTATATCCTAAATTATTTTTTTATGTATAAAAAATTAAAACTAAGAATTGTATTAAAATACAAGCCGAATTCACATGGTATACAATACATCAGATCGGTAGAAATGTATGAATATGTAACTCAAGCGGCTAATCCAGTTCATCAGTTAATCTACATAATAGCTATTGATATTCTCTCTCTCTCTCGCCATACCTAACAGCCTTCGCATAGATAATTAGATAAGCACATCCACGCTGATATATTATTATAAATGCTTAATTCCACTTTGCCATTATTAATAATAAATCCGATTCAACATGTATTTTTATAAAAGCCGTAATTGCGTCGTCCACCACATTCGGAATTTTCAATTTTTAACACATCAATAATATATGCGGATAAATTCACAAATCCTGTACACAATTACACCGGATCCGGTAATAGAACCCCATACTTTGTTCGAGCAGACGCTTTATTGGGTCACAGACGGCTAAAATCTATAAATAATTTAGCTCGATTCTCTACTCCAGCATCATTATACAATCTGTTCGAATTCCCAATTTTCGAGATGCCATTATATTCACATAAAAATCTATTTGGCCCAGATTCAATACAGAAACTTTCAATTAGAAAGTTGAGCCGCGTTCTATTTTTTTTATCATAGAATTCGCTGTGAAAAAGTTTTGAAAGAATTTTAGCGCTGGCTCCCAAAAGGGACGGCTTAATTAAAATTCTATAACGAATAAATGGAATAAGTTAATAGTTGGAGTTCTACTCGTTTAATCATTGAAATACGATTTGTATTGACAGAAAATTATTCGCGAGAACCTAATCAATAATATTTAAAACTAATATTATCAACCTAGGGCGTACCTAATGAGGTCCAGGGGGGTCGATGGAAGTTTATAAAGGATTTATAGTACTCCAAGGGTCTATTGATTAGTCAATAATATGAAATTGTAATTTTTATATTTGTTACGTCCAATTATTAGTATTGGCATTGTGCTGTACGCTGTATATTATAGAGAAAAATGTTAGGGGTGGGTCGATAAAGAGAATCATTATTTCAAAAGGGATCGATAAAGGGAAAAGTTTGGGAGCCCTAGATCTACATCGTCAGAATCTCATATATAATGAGATAAACATCTGTATCAATTTTTGTCCTAATTTATTTGATGCTGGTGTATTTATTCTAGAAATATCTCCAGTATTTGCCGAATATAACACCCTATGACTTTTCCTACTCCTGAAAATGGAAAAAAATCGTTACATGACGTCAACATTAAATATATAAAGATAATATCACTGAAGGAGCTAAACGCATTAAAGAAATAATAAAAAAGCTAACAATTGTATAATTCATATGATAGAAACTACACCAAAGGAGAGGAAATTTATTTAACATGTGACCGAAACTATTAAAATTAATGCAATTATTTCACTACGTAAGACTGAAACCGTGAAAATTGAGAGGAATGTTTATAATTAGAATGAATACTCCATGATATTATTTAAACTTTTAAGCGGACAAACCCGGTTTTAACCCCATTCACGCTCGGGCCGCAAACAACCCAGATAAATTTTATATGTACCCGAGGCCATAAAAGCTGAAGAATTAAGTCGGACTTTCTCCCCGGGCTGATACATTTTTCATCCGTCTCCAGAGCGGCTAAGTTTAAGGACGAGCTGATGAATAACGTCCTGTGGCAGCCAAATGAGCCGGGGGCACTTAATTGGTCGTATCTTTTTTTTACGATGCGTCGCAATGGCGTCAACATGAATCGTTTATAAAGTGGAAGGTGGCTTTGGGAGTTTGTTGCCGACTTGTTCTTCTTTGGCCTGTCGTAAAATAGACCTCCCTCCCGGGACGGAGCTTTGCGATTCACAAAGCCAAAAACTTGAAAGCTGCCCTCCTATATTTTGTATGAATGGGAAGCCGAACGTCAGTGAGAACCTTTTTATTATAAATTACCAGTATTTCGAGCTGAAAAAAACTCTCCCTGAAATCATGAACAACATATGAGATACCACGTGTACGAGTAAATAACTACACATATCGCAACATCCATGCATAGTTAATCTCTGCCGGCTAGGAACTCGAGTATAATCAAAGTTGTTGTTGGAATCCAATACTATTGAATTACACAGAGTTGCACGATCGTTTAAATTAAATTAATTAAATAACATAGGTAACTCAAAGATCTCATAATTAAGTTTGTTAACTTAATCCAGTGCATTGATAAATATAGAAAAAAACTAGTCAGAAATGCACATTCTAAGCGTGGTTCGATGAGCCACTGTTGTTTTTTTTTAATTTAATCCTAATTGCTTTCTCTTATTCGTTTTTTATTTTTTATACAGCGATCTTAGCATATTTCTAAGCTAATATATAAATCTATTTTAAAAAAGATCTACACATAGGGTGTCAGAAGTAAATAAACGCTCGAAAAAAATCGGTTCTGTGATTTTAATTGTAACTGGTGAGACTCACTGCAACATTTAAGGCCTCGGAATTTTTTTTTAGGTAGCCAAAACCCTTGTACAGTTAGAATTTACAGTCAGTTGCATTTACGAAAGGCCCTAAATACCAGAATCGCTTGAATTCGACTTGAAAGCTAATACGATTTAACATATCATTATCGATTGTAAATATAATGTTTATCTAGTTCAAAAGAATTGTAAAAACTAAATCAAATATACCTGAAAAAAATATCGGTTGGTCATCCAAAAAAATCCGTAGATAAGGTCGCATAGATGATGAAACTCAACCCAAAAACCTCTTCATATTATTGGACTTCACAAAAGAGAAAAACCTCTTTTGACTAAGTTCCAGATACAGCTTCAATATAATTTTGCCCAACTGTTAAACTAAAACTAAAGACTTTTGGAAACACGTATTTTTTCTGACGAATGCCGATACTACCATGGGTAGTATCAGAATTTAGTATAGAATTTTTCTCCCCAAAGTACCGTAAATTTTTAAGGAATAAGTGTGTTGGTATGGGCTACAATTTGACACGACTAAAGATCAGGATTCATATTTTGAGATGAAATTTAATTATTTTTAATTCCAAAAAACTAATTGATGTTAGTAAAACTAAATTAATGATATTTTAAACTAAAATCCCACTAGAGACAATCGACCACTGAATAGATACCATGCACAGCTTGATTAGGGGCGCTTTTAGACTAGAAAGTGGGATCGACTAATTATGTATTAATAAAAAACGAAGATCAGAAGTCCCCTCTGTGATAAAGTATATCGAGTTTCACATCAATAAATATAGACAACGTTAAAAAAATCACCCCAACAAATTGAAAGCTGTGAGACCTCAAAGACGAAGAGGCGGTATAGGAGAAATATAACTGTTGAATTTCCAAAAAAAAAACGTATAAGGCCTACTTTGCTTATGACATAAGTTCCCTGGATCTTTTATTTTCAAGATAGTATACTGGATAAAGCAATTAAATTAACATTCCATAAACTTTACGAACAACCTCTTAGTTAATAACAACGCCATATAAAACCTTATTATAAATATATCTAATAAGATCGGCGTATCCTGGTGTACCACTCAAAGATGTCTAAAAAATATCAAAAAAAATCAAAGCCAAGGTGTAGCGCCCTCCCCTCCCCTGATTCGTCCCACTGCAACAAGACGGAACGTCTCAAGATGTGCAATTAAATATTGCAATAAAAATAGCAATACCTCTTGTTCTTTCGAGATTTAATTATCAGAGATGGGAAATGGGTTCTCTTCTCGAGCGTTACGAAGAAAAAGCAGTAAAAAACCCTTATAAAAAAGTAATTTCACTCTGAAAGCCGGAGTACAACCAAAAAAAACTGTTATCTCTATTCATACCATAGTGATAACAGGTTTTTATTGACAAATAGTCAAATGGTCACGTTAATGTTGTATTGTGATCAACTAAATTGATTGATTGCGGCATGGTTATCATAAACCAGATTTATTGATAAACCGTAAAGGCTATAAATTGATAAATACGACATTAATTCTGGGTACGCCTAATATGTTAGTTCATTTTAAATTATTTGACTAGGTGATTTATTAAAATAATATTACCACGAAAATAAAAAAATAAGATTGTCATTGCTATAAAATATATTTAATAAACCAAAACGTTGTGGAACCTTTAACAGGCAATATAGAAATAAAACAAACCGCCGCCATTTGCTATTTTTAACAATGCTTTTAGAAAACATAGCAAGAGGTTCGCAAAGCCCGTGTTGTGGTCGAAAGGATGGCCACAAAATAAACGACCGCTTGGCGCATAGTGTGAGCGAAACAAAATATGTTAAAATGGGACGACTACAAAACATTATTATTAAAACGTTAGCGGTAAAACGCGTTGTGTAACTGAAAAAGAATATATTAGATGAGAACGGCATCAAACATACTGCTGAAAAAATTACTGTTAAATGAAATATTTAACGATTACTATTATATACAAACTAATAATAAGGGAATGTCAATAGTATATAATATTATATTTTAAATATAGCTTGAGTTAACCGCAGAAAACAATCTAACATTCTCAGAATTGAGTTACCGCCAACTTGCAAATATAACACGAGAAATCAACTAGCATTTCTCGGAAGTGATATATATGTCAAAAATGTATGTCTAAGTTCGTGACCCGGATATTTTGTCATTCGGTGTAAATATTTATATATTAATAGAGAGTATTTTCATATGATTGCTTTAACTTGGCTATGTGCGATCAGCACATTGATGGATGATCCCCGAGGAAAACTACGGTTTATTTTCCACAGTATGACAAGACACCTCGCAAAAAAATCAAATTGTCTAGAAATCCTCGTCGGAAAAGCTAAGGCCGGTACCTGAGCCACTAAGCTACGATACAAAAAAATAAAATTGTATTGTATTTCATATGTACAATAAATATTCCGCGGTGAATTCGGTTATATAAATGCCGAATCGTGTTCATACCATATTTATATACAGCCAGAAGCAATATACGGAGTGTGGTGTTAGTTTTTCCTTATGAAACGATTCAAAGAGAATTGCGTGAACAATTCCGCATCTCCACTTGTTGTACCTCTGGGGACTTGAATCTGGGTCGGCACCTTCATAACCGACGTCTTCGCCATCAAACGAATCTGCACACACGATCAGTGGATCCCAAACCGAAATTCGTTCAATTATTATTTTTTATAAAACAATACAATATCAATTGATAACATCTGACTCGGCCCCAATCAAATTAAACTATTGTAGATTTTAATCATTGTCGATATTGAATGCCGAGTCTGTACAGTTGACGGCAAACCCCATTTCGCTTGATTGAAAAACATTTGTTTCTCCGCGCTGAACTTGAAATCGAAAACAATAAAAAAAACACGAAACATAAATCAAACTTTGCTGAAATTTCAATGGCGTTAAGTTTGATTGCCCTTGGCGGGTCACGCCGCCAGATTCGGCTTCGAATAATTTAAATTGACGTTTCAATTTAAATTTTGTATATAAAGCGTATCGATTAGGCGATAACAAGTGTGATGCGTGAAATTTAATAAACGTCAAACACTTCTGAAATCATTTCAATGATAAACGTTTAAATATCGCGAAAAAATCCACGTTCAGAATGGCAATTTCGACGCAAAAAAAATTGTTTAAAGAATCACAATTTGGCGCGCGAAAATATTTACAAATCTATCAGAATGAAACGTTCCTTTGAACACAGAGGGGATCCCTCGTGTGCGAAGCTTGACCTTTTTTTTGATCAAACACACGTCTGTTTGACAAATTTATTATACGGGGCCCTATATCGTTTTTACATTTCAATACAGAAAATCGACTAAATTATTTAGCCGGGTGTCCTTTGGACAGTCAGGGACACGTGTAAAGGATAACAACTCGGGTGAGATACTTCCCTGTTTAAATCATAAATAGGAGATACGTGAAAACGTCATGCTTGATAGAAATACCTCAATTTGGCATTAAAAGTAGAATATTATAAATTAAATACATTCTATATACACTCTGCATTTGACATATAACTCTATTGCATTTGTTACTGATTTATTACTGTGTTAAAATAGTGGAGTAATAATATTCCTATAAATTTTTAGGCTGGAAAAATCCTTTTTGGATTATTATTACAAAATTTAGATTCATTGCATACTCTGAAAACTATATTGGGGCATCTTCGTTTCGACAAAAAGTCCCTGGATTTTAAAAAAATCATTTTTATTTATTCAATTTAAATTAAATTACTGAAAAAAGATATTTTAAAATTAAAAATCGTAAATAATTGCAATTAATTAATTAAACAATAGATAATATATCATTTACGTTATCCTTTGAGGCAAAATGTTAAATATTTTTAGTCTCGACGTTATATAAAATTTTAAATTTTAATAAATATTCTAAAAATATTAGACAAATATAACACAGTGGCGGCTCGTTGTTAATATATTTGGGGGTGCTGTGAAAGATCAAAAATTAAAAATAGTATGTTTTAAAAGAGAGTCAGAAGTATCGACGGCGCTAAACTCCTAGACTCCAGAGTCGCGCGGCGTAACGTTAAATATTAATTTAATGTATATGCCGTCTTGGTATGCGGTTTTTTGTAAAAAGTTTCCCTCTCTTAGCCATTGCTGG
>JAGXCT010035587.1:0-28997 GCA_022495035.1 Philopotamus ludificatus | reverse complement strand
TATAGTATAGGTTGCAAAAAGTATAGTATAGGTTGTAAAAGTATAGTATAGGTTGCAAAAAGTATAGTATATAATTTTAAATATATAACCCTACCTATATTTTGGTTGTTTTTTAAGATCCGAGAAGAACTATAAAAATTAAATATAAATAAATACAAGAGGAAAATGATACTGCTTCTCCTATGTAACCCATATCTTTATCAATTAATTAAAATTTAGTATAGTTTTAAGAATATTTTGACAATTTTGAATTTGTGTTTAATCTCCCTCGTAAAAATTTCCTTATTTCACTAAATTTGAGTTATTAACAATTATATTGAATATCAATTATTTTTCAACTAAAATCGACTAATGATAGGTTTTTCACTTAGGAAAATCGATAGAAACTGAGAAAAATGCTAGCTCATTTAATACTACCAATTTATTGACTTAGTGAGTTTATATTTCTTGTAAATAAAACTGTTGAACAATTCATTCATCTCCGCTGCGTTAAATTGCTGTTTTATCATCATTTATTGAATTGTAAGAGATTCTGTAGTCTTATACATATTAACGAAAAATGTATGTATGTTTTTTTTTAATAAAATTGGTAATTTCATTATTTTTAGCAATGCAGTAGTACGCAATGGCGTAAAATTCAAAAACAGAAATGCGTCCTTCATCGATTTGGCTCCCGGGGGCGGCAGGAGCTACATAGCTGCGTCTACATTTCACCGGTAAACATCTTTCTGAAATCCCACGGGCTCATAAATATGTCGATGGTGCTGGGAGCGGCCGAGTAATTTCATTTCTCGTTTCATTTGCACGTGGAAGCCGCAGACTTGATGATTTAATAAATGGAAGTGGAAAAGAAACGGGCGAACAAGGATCCGGCTCGCCGGGCACGTAACGCGCCAAATGGACCGGAGCCGTTCGGCTGGAAGCTCTACCCGCCCCCCATATATTTGTCATGGGAATACTGGGAAGACATCGGCTAAAAATGAGTGAACAACAACCACATGGAAATGCTCGAATGAATTTCATCTGCGCGATGCTGCGTCGCGACGCCCGTTGCCGCATACCGCGTCTGATTGCGCCGCAGGAAACGACGCGTCCCCGAAACGTTACACGCCGAATTTATCTGAGGCGCCGCTGCAATCAATCGCAATTTGGGGGAATTCACTACACGAAATTGAAATCTTAAACAGTGATCCTCAACAAGGTACATATACATTTACTAAATAAATCAAATTTAAAACAATCAATCGTACAAGAAATAATTTAAATGACTTCAAAGGACCAATGTTTCTGTACACAATCTTAATATTAAATCACGTTTTTTTATATTAACTGAATAAAAAATATATAATTAAAATCCAATTATGGTAAAATCTAAATATAATTCAAATAATATACGGCTAGAAATCATAAACATTAGAA
The DNA here is from genome assembly GCA_022495035.1 of Philopotamus ludificatus. Classification (NCBI taxonomy): domain Eukaryota; kingdom Metazoa; phylum Arthropoda; class Insecta; order Trichoptera; family Philopotamidae; genus Philopotamus; species Philopotamus ludificatus. Next base: position 27,578 of record JAGXCT010035587.1, on the reverse strand, counting down.
TATTACAAAGAAAACATATGTGTTGTGCCTAATACATGGATAAAGGAAAGTAATAGCATTTTTTTAATAACTATACGCTGTAAGATAATTTCCATCATTCCCTATAACGTTTCTTTACAGCTTAAGTTATTTTTAGATTTCTCTCTTGTAAAATTATTGAGGTTTTTGTAAAGTGGTTTTTACGACTTCTGCTAAAGTAAAAAAATATTTCTATGTAAATAATATACATATAAAGTGGATGCTATATAACTTCTAAATCCGACTCCCTGATTTTTTCCTGTGTGATTCTTGTTGCTTGTGACGTCGTCACGTTGCAATATACGTCTTCGGTTAATTACTAAAACTGATCGATTTTTTAACAACTTCGTCTTCAATCTTTAGCTGTAACTGTTTGTTCAGGTTTTAATGATTTGTAATGAATTACGTCTAAAATATCCCACCAAACTCAAAGAAGTAGCTTATTAGTCTCACACGTATACAGGAGTGAATACCAGATGAGTATCCTTTGTTTTAGCGCTGTTATAGAAAGTTTGTGCCGTACTTCCTTCCTCAAATTCATTGTCTATATTTGTACTAATCCTTTACAAATGGTATTCTACTGTTGATCAAGGACAGTCGAGATCTTTTGACTTTATGGTTTTGCTTGGGACAGATTACATCAATGAAATTAAAGCGATATCATCAAGTTTTAGATATCATTTTCCTTGTTTTCGAAGCTTTAATACGTTCTCCGTACATTTTGTAGATGGTTTGAGCAATTTCTTTTGCCTTTAATCCCTTATCGAATAAAAATATCATAAAAAATCGTAATTACGTATTCTTAATCTCTGGTTTTTACATTTTTACTAAGGATATAAAATTTCAAAAAATATTAACTGTATACTACAAATAGAGCTTCAAAATGATACCAAATTTTACCTGTTTACTCAACGGCTGTCGGTGACTAACTGATTTAATAACGGTACAACAAAAATTGTTATTAGTTTTCGGTTTGCCTAATAATTAAACATATATCATTTAATTTAAATGTATTATGAATTAAAGTTTTGTATAAATTAAATCAATTATATTTTTGTATCACAAATTTTAAAAACAAAATAATTTTACATGAGTTGATCTAAAAGAAAAGTCATTTTTAATTAAAAATATACACATTAATGACCTTTCTCTAAATCCTGTACTTCTCTTTCATTTGGGGCACAGCATCATTAAACATTTAAAATCAAAACGAAACGTGAATACTCCGACTAATGATATATGCTCTTTGTTTGACCCAAAATGAATTTTATATATCAGAAAATATCTTAAAAATTTGTTCCTTAATTGAACTAATCAAATAAAATCGCCATCTTTTAATATATTGTTTAACAAATCAATTATCATAAAAAAAGCTCTCCTATCTAGTATATTTATTTATTAAGTAGTTTCATAAATATCGCCTCTCAAAATTAATCTATAGCAACATTAATATCATACGATAAATGCAAAAAATCTGACATCGAAACTTTTTCCCATTAGTCAATCAATCAAATACAAAATTTATTTACAATATATTCGTTTTAAATTATAAACTAGCTCTTGATAAAAAAAACAGAAAATTAGATTTGTATTAAGACAATCATGGTCAAGAACATTATATATTTTTCATAATGAAAACCTTGGGAATCCTGAATTTATTATTGGAATATTGTCTAAAATTAGAAAATGGAAATAAAGTATTTTCGTATTATCATATATTATATCCTCTTCCACTCTGTGTGGGCCAAACGTGTTGGTCCAAAAGATTTCTTGGCAAAAAAATTTAACCATGTTATTTTTCTATTTTTTAAACAAAAATGTATATTATTTAATAGGATATCAGATTAAATCTTATTAATTTTACCATTGAAAACCTATTTTCATATATTCGTAAAAATACAATTAATGACAGTAGAACGAAATATCGAAAGAAAGATTTTATTGTATGAAAATAGTCTACTCTAAAAAAGGATATTATGTACATATTTTAATATAGTTCTGATTAACTTAAAAATCGTAATTGTGCTATACAGATTGTTCTAATTTTTAGGGATTTTACACAATACTGTCGAGTAAAGCTTACACAAGCGATTCTTTATCATCCAGAGCTAACCTAGCGAAACTGAAGACATGCTTATCTTCAAAGACGATGAATTAATCGCGCAACGTCAGCAGATATTCGGACACACTCCAACATAAAGCAACCGACTTGAACCTTCGATCCAGCTCAGGATGGATAACTGGCCGATAACAGAACTGCCTCGACCAATTCTAAACCCAAGGCAACATTTAATTAGTTTTACACATTTTTATACATATTTTTTTTATATTTATGATAACGCTATTTCGAGCTGCCATTACTAATAATAACAGAGTATTAAATTACGGTCCTTAATATACGCATTTTCTTGCGCACATTTTCCGGCCCCGCGAACACACCCACACACACACAGGCGCACATACACTCTCTTTTTAAAACAGGAAACCCAAAATGATATTTATGGTTCCCATTTTCGCGAGTCGCACGCATATTGTAAAACGGGAAAAGTTTTGATATATGCCGCGGAGCACTTACCCGATTGCAAAAGTACGATTCGCTCTGCAGACAAACATCGCAATTATAGGATCTTCCTCTCGCTCTTGGGCTAACACAAAGTACGTTTCGCCAAATGGACTTAAAATTTTGATACCCGGTAAATTCGGAGATAATTTGAAGCTAAATCTGAAATTTAGGAGCGATTCGACTGGCAAATTAATATTATAATATTATTATAAAATAAACTAAGCCTAAGTAAGAGCTATAATTTATTTAAACTTAACTAAAAAACAGATTATTTTATTTAAAATATTAATTCGAATACAATGCTTAGTATCTCAAAATTGTACTTTACATATCCACATGCACAGCTTTAAAAGAACCGAGAGAAAATTGTAAAACCTAAGTTTTCAGCAATGTGTTCGAAATATAAAGAGAAAAACTTTACTGCCTATTCGTATGGCCAACTATTGGGCCATATGGACAGGTTAATGACCACTGATTTATCAGTCAAGTATAGTTTCAAGTACATATTAAGAAAAAAAATATAAGGATTCTATGGCAATCAAATAGAAAAGTTAACGTCAAAGCAATAAAAGGATGTTTATTCATAATAATAATAATAAGAAAGTCATGTATATTAATAATTATTTAAAATAGATAAATATTTATTTCAAATACTCGTCTTCGATTAATTATCTTTAATATTACACTCTATTCAATTAGGCATTGTTATGCGATTCATTATTTACAATGGAATCGGGTTGTATGTGGCAGGAAGTAGGCTTAATCATCATATAACCTTTATGATCCGCAAAGCGGGGTCGATGACCTTTACTCAAACATATATATTTTTTTAAGAATTTTCATCAGCGCATGATAAGGCAAGCTTTCATGCTATTTAGCCACAAAAATTACTTCCTTTGATCGTTTAATATGATTTTTTCATCTTAACAAGTCTGATTTTTAATCTTAAAATAAAATAAAATAAAGAAAATGAAACATTTTATACTAATTTACGTAATAGAGTATTATTTATCGATTGGCTTTAATGCAAAATAAATAATGAAAACCACTCCACTAGTGTATATCGTGCTAATCACGCTTTTCAGATATCAGGGATTGATAAAAAAAAATAAGCAATCATATTTTTTGATGGATACTTAATATAATATAAATAAAGAAAGGAAGAATATTTCTTCGGTGCATAATATAAAATGTTCAAAGTAAACACCTAGCGATAAAATAGTATTGTAATACGTTGAACTGGATTGGACGCAGTCACGGTAGTGCACTTCAGTGGTGCCTCCGGAAAAGCGCATGTGTTGTTGACACTGGAAATTTAATCGGAATATATACAGCGTCGCGTGTTTTGAATTTCAATAAAGACGCCGAGAGCCGAAGACAGGGCACAGCTTGTGACAGAACTGGAGTCACAGGACTGCGACGAATATCATCGTCGACCGTTATTATACATATCCGCGAGAGAGGATCCATTTTCCGAGCGTGAAAAACCGACGCGAGAAATGTTGCGGAAAAGTTGCTAGCAATCAGCGTTATGACATTTATACAATGATGGATAATATGATGTGTCTGAAAGATGCTGGAAACAATAATATCGAAGATTTAGGAGGCCCGGAACGACGGAAAAAATTCCCCTTTTTTATATATATTATTTCAGTCAGCTCGAAAAGGTCCCAGAAGGAAACTTTTATTGCCGTCTGACGAACCGTGGAAAATAAGATTAAACATCGGGAAAACTAACAAGTCAGCAGACCCAAAGTGGATATTCAAATATTATTATACTTCCATTCCGGCGGATATATTACTACTTTGTGTCATATTTACTTTGGATTCTCTGTCGGAAGTCTTGCTATCGTGCATGGAATTCGGAAGACTTTAAATATTATTTATTGTATAATTTCATTTACCATTAGCCAAGATAAATGACATCAAGCATATTGTATAAAATTAACATAATTCCCTGAGCCAAAATTATTAATACCACAAATTATAAAAGATAGCTATAACATTTTTTAACATATCCAATCTTTCTAGGTAATGAATTACAATAATTGACTAGAAAAAATATTTTAATGACAAATAGATTGACAATAAATATAAAATCGCGTAAATAAAAATATACAAAAACGCCATTATATATTGATACATAAATTTGCGCAAGGTTATAATCTTTTAGTTAACCACGTACGAGCTTAAAGGTCTGATTTATTTGATTAAATGCTTAATTTCCTAGATGCTTGATATTTTAGCCAATTATTACCAGTTGTCAAGTACGATCACTTAATATTAAAAATTATTTAAAAACTTCACTATTTGGATTGCACCTAATTAATAATGACTAAAATTAATTAACTGTAAAGATTTTATTTGACGAATTTTATTAGTTCATAATTAGCAAACTTTCTAGTGTCGTTATAGCTCCGCCTCCAGAAACATAACATCCATTGCTCCGCCTCTTATATCAAAGATTCTCTAAATGTTTCATATAAATTAAATTACTACCGCGTTTCTGTGCTCATCGATTTTGACATATAAAGATGGAGAATCGCTGATTGTATAGTAAACATCTGTTATATTTACCAGAATGGTATTAGGAATACATTCACAAAGAAAGATCGTTGTGATAATCACATGAAAGTATTGAATTTATTTCACGAATTTTATTAGTACATAATTAGCAAACTTTCTGGTGTCATTACAGCTCCGCCTCCGGGAACATAACATCCATTGTTCCGCCTCTTGTAACAAATAATCCCAAGCTGTGCAAATAAATATAATATTTTTTATGTTTCCATAGTAATTGACATTTAAAGATGTAGAATCGCTGATTCTATAGTGAAAATCCGCTCGATTCACTAGAACAGTATTATGAATGCATAAACGACGACGGATCTATGTAATAATTATATAAAATATTGAATTTATTTGATAAATTTTATTAGTACATAAATAGCAACTTTTCTGGTATCATTATTGCTCCGCCTTCGAAAACATAACATCCATTACTCCCCCTCTTAAAACAAAGATTCTACAACTGTGCAATTAAAATGCATTGAAATATATATCCCCAATATCCAACGCTTTTTATAATCTTCGAAGCACTTCTGGAGCGCAATTTTCAACATGCCGTTTAATCCATTCAATGGTTTTGTTTCTATTTCCTCAATGTTGGCAAAATGTCCCTTTTTGTTTTTATAATCTTATTAATAGAAAGAAGTCACAGAAAAAATATGTTTGGCGAATAAGAAGACATCATAATTGTATTTTTTATAGGCAAAAACGTTTTAAAATTGACCTTAGAAAATTTTCTTTCAAGCCTTAGACATAAATTATATTTACGCTAGATACATATTTTATATTAAAATAAGTAAAAAAATAATTATTTCAAGACCATGCTTAACTTTAAATAATTAAACAATTTTTAGCTATCAGTTCATTGATCATGCATGATTTCGTCAGTCGATTATAGTAATTTTCATAACAAATAACTGTATTTTAATCTACTTGATTCACGAAGATATTCATGGATGAAAGTTTTACATCAGCATCGCATATTTATTTAAAAAAAAAACAACGCTTTTCGCTGATGCATCTTTATTAAGTCTATGGTGCAATGCAGCAGAAAGGCTATTCAAGCATTTGTCAGGTGAAAAAAAAAATTCAACTATCCTTTTAACACTTGCATTATGCGGAATTCATAAATTGCATCTCTGCTGTTTGTTTGGAGTGGGGCCCACCTTTATTGCCACTCGGTGTTTCCAATTAATGGAAGAATGACAGCAATTACCAATAGGGGGGGTGGGTAGACGATGCAACCTCGTCGAATGCAACCGATGCTAAATTTATAACCAACCAGGCACGACTATAAATATAGAATTTAACCGATGCTCTGTTTCATTACTCTATTCTCATTCGCATAAACTCTATTTCTATTATAATATTGAACTTAATTTCGGAGGTAGAAGAGGAGGTAATGCGTTCATCCGTCATGCGAACCGTGAACAATTGCTCGCGAAGTCCCCTTCTCGAGAGTTGGCATTCTTCGAAATCAAAACCATTACAATATTTCATTTCCAAAACATTAACAAGAAATTGGTATATTACATTGTCTTTTTATGCGTTTCAGTGGAACGATTATTCTGCAAAGAATGTAAGTCGGAGAACGGATTCGGCAACGATTCGCCGTCGAAATCGGGCCACGCTCGCCGAAATGTACCAATTTTACAGAAAATAACTTTTGATTGCAATTGAAAATATTGATTGAAATCCGAGCCAGACAAGTATAAAACTTTATCTAGGGAAAAGAAACGTTTTATTGCAATTTAAGAGGACGACGTGGTATCAACGTCCGGTTATTGTGCGCCGTTTCGTTATTTTCCCGGAATAGAATTCACGTTTTGCACAGGGGGTTGGATTCTGAAAATGGAAAAAAAAATAATAATATTCCGCCATGCGCACGACTCGCATTTGATGTATGTCGAATTACATGTGATTTATGTTTACATAATTCGGGGGGGCCGGGCTGTAAATCTGGAGGGCGGGCCTGTAACGCGCGTATTGTTCCAGGGCCGTGCATTAATAATATATCAGCGCGGCAGAGAGGGACAGCCCTGGATGGGGTAAACATAATCAAAACTAGCTCGTCTGCCCGCAGGGCTTTGGATGGGTGTCGAGGGCAAAAGGGCCGGACGATCAGACGTCCCCGTTCCCGATTGAATAACGCGATCCAGACACCTAAATATCATATGAAGCGCCTACGCAATGAATGCTTAATGGGTACTACGGCTATTGTTATTTGCGAAAATGCTGAAAATTTCAGGGAATCTGACACGATTTTGCACTTTTTACAGTCACATATCGTAAATATACAATTTTATTGATACATATAAAATATAAGTCTGGATAAAATAGATACAAAACGATAGTCCTTGTAATCTATTTTTATTTTATGAACCTAAAAAAATTCTGTTTTATTATATTCTTTACATCAAAATAATTAAAGCTTTGCTTCTTTTTTATAATATAAATCCAAGCTATTGAATTTAACCTTCATCTCTCATGATTATCCATGATTAATATATGGCTTTAATTTTGCCATTTTTAGCATGCTCGTCGTGGTTGGAGTTGCCTTCATTCTTTCAGAACATTCCAAGAACAACATTAGTCAGCTACGTAATGCTAGTTTTCTTCCCAGACTTGCGGGTCAGCAATTCTTGACTGGCCACAATAATTTCAAGGCTAAACTTAAAGTCTTGAGCCTAGTAGCATCTTCACACTGTTGGTGTGGGTTCGTCAGGCAGGATTTCAGTCACGTCCTGTGGTCCTGTCATTACCTGAACGTTGCACGTCACGACCTATTCCATGTTGTCCGATGCGGCATTTCCCTAAAGGCCTCCCGGTGGAGGGCCCAATTAGACACATAGACCTGGTCAACAATGCAACTTGCTGCAGAATATTTACTGACTTTTGGAAAGTTGTTCAATGGTACTTTCCCTCTCCCCTCTCCCCTTTATTAAGCACGCGTTTCACCGATTGAACCGGCCCCAAGCTGCTATATGCGGTGTAGGTGGATGTAAAAGGATGTAACTGTGTCAGACCGGTCTGTCACAGCTTCATCTTGAGTACAAAAGTACGTACTACAAATGCGGGTAGATTCGCTAGCCTTACTGAAGAACTGATCCTTCTTTCGGCCAGCAAAACGTCGCACTCCTTAGCGATAGATAGTCTAAAACAATCGCCGGTAGAGGCAATGTTTTCTTCCGAGTGAGTTGCCATTATGGCCTTGAACCTATAGGACGGATCAAGCTTGTGGGGAGTGGTACTCTCGTAGGAAACGGCTTTACCATTGGTTAGTTAGAGAGCTGGGACAACCTATACTGAAATAATTGCATTTATACATCATTGCTGATGACAAGTGTACTTTACAGAAGGCGAAGAAACATGTATTAATATCTCCCTATAAGGACTGATACAAGGAACCATATTGTCTTTCGATGATCTGGGGGATTTCCCTTTTTTGGCATTTCGTGGTGTCTATATCCGTTTTTACGCTGACTTTTATTCCGAGTTTTCCTTCCCATTGTCGTTCATGACAACGTGTTTCATCAGGGTGTGATTTATCTGCAAATTTTTGCCAATTTTTAAAAACTAACTAAGCTGTATGTGGTAAATTATTACCAGACGTATAAATCGATTATTATCTGTTTATTATATTAACATCCTGAAAAACATATATCATCATCATTTTCCTTAACTAATTTGTTATCCAAACTATCGGCTTTGGTTAATATAGATATCCAGTTTTTTTTATTGGTCACTGTATATTTATCAGATAGTAATAAAATAAATGTATTAAAATATATATAAATATCTGTATAATCTGGAGCAGAATCCTAAAAGCAGTTAAAAGCTCAGGAGTAAAAGCTTCATACTCCGGAGATTAGAACACATGTACATATATATTAAAATAGACAATTAATTTTCATTAATTTTATTTTAATAGTAATAATAAATCGCTCATCAGATAATGTACTATTGGAATTTATTAAAAAAATGTGAACTTTTTAAAAGAAAACAAGACTTTCCACACAATGTGACAGATAAAGTCCCGAAACGAGGTTTTACAAAACAAATGAAAATCGTCCGAATTCTAAACACCGCAAATTATTTACAGACACGTTAATTGACCCAGCCCTGACGGCTTGTCGATATTAATTAACGAACCCCCTCATTAGGGCATTAATTTGTCGTTGATAACTCGCAGGTCCACATCCCGACATTCAACTTTAATTATTCCCAATGGCTAAGCTCAATTTTCAAAGAGCATTTTTTGATTAATTGATGCCCAGAGTGAAGCGGGCCTCCCCGCCGATAATGACTCCATAATGATCGTTAGTCCCCGGCACTGTCTTCTTATTACGGATCATTCAATTATTCAATGGCACTCAACTAGGAATTTAGAATTTGGAACGAGTGCGATAATGAATTATTTATCTGCGTGTGCGAGAGTCTGCCCCAAACTGGGCCTCGGAAAATGGGGAGCTTAGCGCGAAAATTGTGTCCATTGAACAAATCGAGACGTAATCCAGAGCTAAAAACCGTTTTTTTTTTATATAAACAGATATATTTTTATTTATTAGCCGTACATTTCATTTAAATAACTATGTACATATATTATATGGTTGATCCATATATATTTGATATAAAAACACTATATATCGACATTTATGGGCAATAAAGTAATAATCTCATATGGTATTTATTTTATAAAATCTAAATAATTTTATAGTACATTTATTTCCCCCCAATGTTCATCAGAGGACCCCCGATCGTATGTACATATGGAGTAGGGTGGGCGATATCGCAAAGTGGCTGAAGAAGCACAAAACTATGAGCGGGGGTGCGGTTAGCCTCCGACGAAGACACGGCTTCGATAATTAAATCTGAAACCACAGCTGCTAACGGGGTGAAACACCCGCACCCCAGTTGCCAACCAAGGGATGCGGGAGTTTCGATCGTCCCTGTTGCAGGCGAGATTGCATGGCGAGACACGTGATACACGCCATTGCCATTCCAAAACCTGCCATATCCTGTAACGAGCTAAGCCTGAGGATACGCGACAATCTCCGCTTCCAAAAAATATAAAATTAATTTTAAATTAAGCTTAGCATACTCTTATACATTACTTTTAACATGTTAGAGGTATTTATGGTATTTTGTATAACCTGACTTTTTAACAATAATATTTTAGTTAAATTAAAACTTCCATGAATACGTCAAACTAGGCTCTGCTAATTTTTGGCTATCTGGGTTTAAACGCCACCAATGCAATAAAATATATGGTGTAGTTATTTAAGTATAGTAAATAGGGCAGATTAGGGGTAGCTAATTTAAAATAGATGATAGAAGCTTTATCCATAGTTCACAGTGCCAGATCATTTAAAAAACCACTCGGAATAATTTCAAGGGATTAATTAGATATTAAATATTTTCTGTTTTTTATCCATATTTCAATACGAAATTAGCAGGATTAATAGATGATTAACAAATGGACAAAATCAATATCATCATCGGTAAGTTTCAATGATGCAGTGTCCGTCTCCACAGAGTCCAACCAGCTCATTCTTTGCCTTCCTTTCCTCCGATAACAAGAAAGCATTATCTTAAACATAAGCTTTTTCGGCGGCTGACTGATCCGCATCCTTGACATATGACCAGACAACCGGAGTCAGGACACTCTGAAGACAGCTGTGACGGGTATGTGCTTGTATAATCGGTCCAGTTCCTCGTTGCTTCAGATATGCCATTCACCGTCTTCGAATACGGCTCCAAATATTTGTCTCATAATCCTCCTCTCCAGGATATCAAGCTGTCTCTCAACTTGTTTTGTCAAAGCCAATATTCATACCTGTATGTTAGGATGGGCCTAATAAGGTTAAATGCTTTCGAAGTCCAAAGTAGCTCCGGTTTGTCAGCATGGTTCTTCTTCGCACTTCCAAATTGGTTTCATTGTTGTTTATAATAAGTGAGCCGAGATATGTGAATTCCTGGACGGCTTTGAAGCTGTACTCTTCGTCTCTCAGGAGTTCAAGTATTCGTCCATGCCATATGGGCATGTATTATGTTTTGGTCTCGTTGATCCTTAGTCCCATACCAATTGTCACTCAATTTAATACAAAACTGTTTTATTATGTATTTATTATTCACAGTATAAAATAAATAACTAATCGTCATACTTTTTAATAATCGACATGAACATATTACTATATATTAATATTAAATTGCACTCCTACAGGAACTGCAATAAATTTCAAAACTTTTGATATACAATATAAAAAACACGAAAAAATTCTGTAATAAATGAATTGTCCATATAATTTATTTGATGCATTTTTCAATATGAAATTTTTATCGAATTAAAGGGGTTCAGGGTCCTATTTTATTGTCCATCTCTGAATGGACAATAAAATAGGAGTCTCTAGATATAATAAACCATTTAAAAAATATATATGCAATGGAAAAAACGTTATATTTTGCTTATATTTTTTATCCGATATAATATTGTAAAGGATGAATATAGATATAAATATGAGATAGCCAGCACAATATTTTATTTGTTCTAAGCATATTATTAACATCATTCAAGTTCATCTTGCTTTTATCAAAGCTTACACCAGTCTAGATGGTGTATAATGGAATATTTGTAAATCTAATTTATGAAATTTTCCGATAACGCTCATTTTAAATTAAAAAAATATATTTAAGTTATTTACTTTTAAAGCTATAAGCTTGGATCAATATTCTTTGTTGACAAATTTGTGAAAACCCGTGAAAATCTATGGCGTCAAACGTGAATAATATTCACATTTTTGTATGTACGCTTATAATTTCACACCATAGCCCTTTTCTAAATCCGGTATGCATCCTATATTTACAGCTCAGATAAATTGAGGAGCATATCTAACATTAGTTGACTCCACGAAAGTAATCACCACCTCATTTTCAATTTTCTTTTCAAATTCTCACATTTAAATGAATCAAAATAAATCCTCATCCAATGCAATCTTGACTACTTCTGAAGAATCTATATTTTTTGCTAAAAATACCGTCTCTATTTCTCAAACCATTAGCTTAAATAATGTTATCAAATTTACAGAAAAAATTCAGTTTAATTTTAAATATGGTAGTGTGGAATTTTCCATAATTTCCACCGTTTCGAGTTGAATATATCCCCCATAGATTTTTTGTTATATTTTTTATGAAAAAAATAACCAAATTAATTATAAACATCAGACTCGCCGAATCCAGTTCTCCCAGCTAGGCATTAATCCTACCTTTGCGTCGTTATGAGCTCTCTTCTACTGGCTATATTCTATACAAAGAATATATATACCTAAGTACAAAAACGTTCATTATAATATATATTCGAGTGTTTTTAAATTGTTGGACTTACCTCTGCATGTAGTCGCCAGGAGCTGATTCTCAATCACTCCAAGAAGTCCATCTCCATCCAACACTGTCGATGCACTTCACAAAAATCACACATTTCACCTGTCAAACCGAAAAGAACCGTTAATATTATATTTATTATAGTAATAAATGAATTGCGGAAAATTATTCTTTTTTTTATATTTTGCTTAGTAACCATTTATTTGGCTAGTGTTATATTTACAAAATATATGTATAAATTATTTTTTATCGAATTCGTTAAATCATCAATCCATCAAATCGTTTCTGATAGCAGTAAGTGACTATAATATTTAAATAATATGTGTACTAAACGTCCTTTTTGATAATCTTAAAAAATAAGGATATATTCGTTCGGTTCATGTAATAATAATAAATGTATTTATTTATTTCATAAAAAAAACTATGCGTGATTGGCATTACCGATTAACCCAGGACGCCAATTACGCATAAAAACTTTAATGGCTTCAAATGCTAGGCCTCAAAGAAGTCATTAATTTTGAATAAAAAAAATAAATTATATTGTAAACAATTCATTTAGTGATTAGTACAAATTAAATTCTCGCTTCGCCGTTATATTCCTAATTTTCACGGTTCATAGTTTAATGTAATATTAGGTGAAGCGGAATGAAATTACATTTTTTTAGTTGCGTTACATTGTAGCCAGTTTGTTGCCAGCTGCTGTAGGAATAACACTTTGTATCGTTCTGTTGTTCTTTTAGCAATCTATCTGTTTTCACATTTCTTTATTTTTTGCCCCATAGAACGCAATGATTAAAAAGACACATATAAGGCATTTTATTGCTTTAATTTGGTAAAGTAATAAAAATCAATGAAGCTACCCAGACCTGTAGATTTATCCTGCGAATCAAATATTTCAAAATTTAGGAAAGTGGTTGAAAGAATAAACCAAAATTAGCATCATTAGTGAAATCCAATTCGCGTAAAACAATCAATGAATTATCAACATACCTACTTTGTCCATATTCAACAGTGAAGAGTAATTTTTAAATGTAGAGAAAAATAGACAAAGAATTTAGGTTTCTCGCTAATTTATGGCATGAAACCAATCTATTTATTAGATAGATTGTTACTGGAGATGAGATGCAGGTCCACTATGCCAATCGCCAAACGCAAAGGCGAAAAAATGATGACTTTCATTGAATCAAATACCTGTGACTACCCCTGGGCAACAATGACTGAAAAGGTTATCTTTTTGTGTTTAGTGGGCTATTAATACTTAATCAGACTTGTATGTAGTATAAGTTAACCGCGAAAAAAACTATGAGTTCAGGAAATACTTTATAACCCTAGCAACGAGGGTATGTAAAAGAAAGAGACCCATTACCTCCACATGTTTTATAAAAAATACTTATGTAGGTAGTTTTGCACCTTGAAATTAATTAGTTTATTGAAATCTACCCTTCGTTGGATAAATAATTATAAAACAAATAATATAAAAATGTCAACTAAAATAATATTAAAAATTAACCAGTGTCGTGGTTTGACACTGGGAGGAATATTTTTGTGAGAGGCTCATTTCCCTTGCACCTTTCGAATCTCTATCGAATCTTTATATGTGTGAGTGGCGCTTATTACGACATCCATCTATCATAGTCAAATAAATAAATTGTGCCCAATTAGTAGAATTAAAGATGGCACTGTTTGAATACAGTTTTTGTTAAAGTAAACTTTTTATCGCGATAAAATAAATGCCATGTCTTTCCGCTTTACCTAATATTGTATATGTTATATAATATTTAGTGTACCGGAAAGAAATCAATTATTTTACATAGGAATGTTTTTGCCTAATTAATAACGCAGTACCGTAAAGATAACTGTATGTTTTTTCCTAGTTCTATTATTTAACATTATATTTTTTATAATATTTTTTTAAATTTATGTTTATAAGTAAAATTCTTAGGCCTTCAGGATCTAGCTAGGATGGAGAGCTTACAATGGCAAACAAGTATCACATGATTATTTTTTTCTCTAACCCAGAGGTTCCCAATCTTTTTCGGTTTATGGCTCCCTTAAAACATCAGAATTTTTCCGCGGCTCCCTTAATACATCAGATTTGTTTCAAAATGTTTGACCTTGAGAAATTGGAATATACGATTGCTGGCGCAAAAATTTCAAGAATTGGGATTCCAACAAATTTGCCGAATTGTTTAATTAAATATTTCGCGGCGCCCTTATGACGACACCGCCGCTCACACTTTGGGAAACACTGCTCTAACCCATCCATCACGGCGGCTCGAAAACAACCGCGTCATCCGAAGGGGGTATCTTCTATACCCCAAGAATTTCTAGTCAAGATATTGATAAATTCTTTTCAACTCTTGATACATTTTTAAAAATGGATTATTCTGAGAATAAAAATAGTTGTTTACGATATGTTTCATAATTTAGTCGCATGTTTCACTCGCATTTGGTACATCGTACTGGATGCAAGCAAGAAAAAACATCACACGTGTGACAACAGAAGCGAAAATGGTCAATGAATAATAATATATATTTATTCTTAAGATTTTTTTAAGCAAATACAAAAAGTTTATGACATGTAGGATTTATATTAAAAGAACTATTCAAGAAAAAAACATAGAATCAAAACCTTATCCCACTGCCGTCATATATTTTCCCCGTCAGTCATCATATTTTTTTAATTTTGGGTACAATATGATGTTTTGTCATGTATTCAAACATAGAATTTGCAAGATCCTTTCCATGTCCAATAATAAAAAATCTTCTTCAGGACCGTAGATTGAATAAATCGTACAAAAAGTGATACGGCCCTATGTTATTTATGTTTCGTTCACATTTATGACTCAGCTATAAAGGTGTAACTAATTTAAGATCATCAACTTGCTGATTAGTTATACTTCACTATTACAGCAGACTATTTAACTAAGTTTTTTTAACTCTCTACTCTGTTTACTCTCGCAAATCTCTGCTTTTCGGATCCATTCATACAATGGGTATTAAAACACTATTAAATTAAATTTAAAAAAATGTATTTCAACACGTCATTCGTGGAAAAGCCGCACTCAAGTAGCCCAGTAAGCGAACCATAATTTGCCGACCAATGCTCTAATGTTTACGAGACAAACTGTAGCATATAGACAACACTTCGAAGCCCTCGTATCAAAGGATTGCCGTAAAAGAATCGTTCAAATTACGAAATTCCCATGGATAACATTCACGATATCAAATTTTAATTGCAAATATGAAAACGTTAATTTAAAATGTATGAGATTTTATACTACGCGAATATACGATCGCTCCTAACACACGTGTAAAAGATACGGCTGTATGGCGGCGCCCTATTAATTAATGCGGGCCAGATTTTGTAATAAAATCAAAAATTCTCCCGTATGTATCGCTCAGGTATTGTGTATCAAAGGGCAGCGGTCTATGAAGTCATAATTTGACATTATTATTATTATTGCGGGCCCGATGTTGGCAAATCCCTTCAGGGCTGTACAGAGAATTTCCAGTCGAATTATTCCCAGTCGGCCGTCCGTTTGACGCGCACAAAAGCGCGACCGCGGAAACCGAATAAAAGGTCGTCGGTGAAATTTGATTACCTTTGAGGTATTTATTACAAGTTAGATCAAACGGAAATATCATCGCCATTGTGTCGGTCCACCGTGCCCTGCTCGTCCGTGTATATGTGCGCGATCGTATGCGAGCTTTCACATGTGAAAACCGAATGCCCGAACCGAACCGGGCGACGCAAGGAGCATGGACACACGGATTTAAGCTTTGAATGGTGTGGTTCCTGTATGCGCATAAAATCTACCAGTCATATTCAGTCGACAAGCTTTTTTGTATTATGTATATCAACCATTGATATATTCGAAAATTCCCTCGCGTTAAAACTTTTATTCATAGCTAACTTTAAAGCTAAAAATTATTACCGTTTTTCAACAAATAAAAAAAAATTATTCACTATTTGATTGAACTTCTGAAATAATGCATTATTCCGCTTCAAAATTGTACCAGTAATATTTTATATCACTGGATCTTTTTTATTGTATTATTTTAGAATTATTTTAACGTGAATCATATGTTGAATTTACATGAACTTGTTTTAAATTTTTATATTGTAATAATATAATAAAAATAATGGTTTGAAAACAATGCCTATTTTTTAATCTTTGTAATTATCAAAGTTTGTCTTGAGGGAACCGCCAATCCTTCTAACGAGAGAAGACAACTCCGTAACGAAATGTCTAAAGGAAGAAAAACCCCGACAGAAACACTGGTCCTCTAGGTTGGGGGTTGGAAGTTAGTTGACTGCCCCACTCTGGAAAAAAATACTGTTCCAAACCAAAAGACTCAAGTCACATTCAAATCCTGAAGCTGTCGTCATAGTGGCCAGACTCCGGTGGGCCGGTCACGTGTCAAGCATGTGAGTCAGTCAGCCGCGGAAAAGGTTTATGGTTAACAAGCCTTCCTGTCCCCGAAGAAAAGAAAGACCAAGACTGAGGTGGTTGGACTGTGTACAAAGGGATACTGCATCATTGAAACATACCGGAAGATGGAGCGACGTAGCGGCAGACCGGATAAAATATAGAAGCGTGTTGGATAAGGCCATAGCTCTAAAATAGGGCTGTTGCGCTTATAATGATGAATAATAAGTTATTAGAGACTGGAGAACTAATCATTCCTATACAGAATTACACGAATTCGGACTAATGCAATTTAAAAATAAAACTCCAGTGAAAGCCCGTTTTTACGTTTTTGAAGAGACGTAAATTAGAAGGAAAACGTCAATTCGGGGTTAGAAACGGGGACTAAAATAAAGGTGGGAAATGTGAATTTCCGAACACGTAAAAACGGGGTTTGAATGTAAAGTCAAATTTATGAAAAGGATGATAAGGTGGTGAACATTGTCCTAGCTTCTAAAACTTTAAGGTCTCGAATAGGTTTACACTTTTACATGGAGGAAATGCTACTGGATTTTAAAATAAAATACTATTGTGTATTTCATCGAAACTCAGAGAGCCTTAATACATATTTGTGAAGCATCTACTATCTATCATTTGTAAATCAAACTGAAGAGCATAGAAGATTGAAGAAATTTTTGAAGAACGGTTTCGTCATCATTTTTTCGAGAGAAAGAAAAAAAATATGACATAAGAAAGTAAGAAAATATGATAACGAATTCTTAAGGGGTAGAAAAATATTGTATCGTAGCAACGACGTATAGATGGAATTTGAGGGCGAGATAATGAAAGATATATATTTTCAGAAGAAGAGAAAATAAATGAACAACGAAAGAATTTTTAATCTACGAAGATTTGTGATTATTTAAATATTATCTGGAATAGCTTAACTGGCGTCGAGAAGAAAAGCCATGATCCTGAACGATTTGCAAAAGTTTCTACGTTTTCTTAGGTTTTTTTTAAGTATATACTCTTAAAAAAACATGAAAAAACACACATTTATTTAAATGGTTGATCAAAACTTTTGCTCGACTTCCTTCCCTACCTTTGGAACCAACCTTGAGAACCCAATTATTAGGATCTTCGCGTCGTTTCAATCTTAATAATAGTATTTGTAGCTGATTTCTGCTCCCTAATATTAATTTTAAATATTTTAAATCGTCGCGCATTTAATTAAATATTTTTATTAATTTATTTCAATTTTTTAAACGTAAATTACGTGAAAAAAATAACGTAAAATACTAAATAAAACGCGTTTAATCCCAAATAGCGGGAAAACGTCAAATCCGGCTACGTAAAACACTCACTTCAATGGCAGAAAATAAAATAAAATTTCAAAACCCAATAATCATTGTGAGAAAATTGCATAATCTTGGCATACTTTAAAATCGTTTTAATGTTAGATTATTTTTTATTATATATGCATATCCCTTAAGAGAATGTTCAAATTCATATTCAAATTACGATGATTATAAATTCCTTTTGATTATTGTTTATTTTTTATTCCTTACACGCGATTTCTGTATTTTTTTTTATTTCTAAATAAAAGAACTCGCGGAAACGTGTTAAAATATACACGAGGCATTAAAGCAGCACAAAGCCATGTAATTATGTGACCTGTGCATCAAAGGAAAAAATGTGAAGCTTCTATGTAGCTTTGTGCAGAAAGTATTTGCACTAATAGCCTCTTCAGCCTCTATAAATATTACGTACAAATAAATACGACTCGCCTTTGTCGTCGACGATAACTGCTCCGCTTGTACTATTTCTGCATTCATTTTCTTTGCAAAGCATATAATTTACAAGAGGTGGCTTTGTTTATACATTTTTCATGCGAAATCGTCAGCAGAGGTGGCCGCTTTTCAGCTAGCAGTCTCTCAGTCGTTTCAACTGAGGTTTCACGTGAATACGCGAAAGCCGACGCTGAAATATATTGTTTCCGAAATCATAAAAAGTGTATATAATTTCGAAATTATAAGGCCATTGTGCTGCATGCTATAATTATAATCTCGACAATGGTTAAATAAATAAAGCTTGCAGAGCTTTGACGCAAAGTGGGGGCAAAGAGAACCGCAACACCGCAAACCGACCATTCTTAAAATATCTACCCCGGCGAAATGAAAAGATAAAAGAAAGTCGACGAACGAAAATCTATCACATGTCTAATTAGCGGCCTTTGCTCTTCTTTGAGCGTTGAGCGCCTCTAGTTTTAGAATGAAGCCGTCACAAAGCCAATTTTTACAGAGTGCTTTTAATTAAGTCCAATCAGCGCCTGGCTCCATACACGGAGCTCCACAACAATCGTGTCGGCTGCAAAAATCAATAGGCAGCCATAATACATCAGCGAAGCTGAAAACAATGCTTCAGCGATCTAATGTTTGACGCGATTGTTAGATATAACATCTGTGAAAATCGCGGATTAACGCTCACGTTAAATATTCCGCATCATAACATAGTGGATTATACGAAGCATCTACTCTACAAGGTAATAAGTACTTTGAAATAGTAATCCATAATCTTGTATAATAAATAAATCTCTTTAAAATCTTCCACAACACATATTATGGTTGGGGATAAGAAAACTTTACTTTTCCTTAGCAAAATTATAAAAATTCTCATGAAACGTCTAATGAATATGCTGGCAATATTCCATAGACTAATTAATATTTCATTTCGCGAAGTAGAATATAATATTTTGGATTTACTAGTGAGGGAAACAGATTTTGGTATTTTATTCGATTCCTCGTTAATAATTCTCAGTATTAATCAGTATTAAACAAAACTATACAATAAATAATACAAAACGGAGATCTTGAATTTGTCGACCTCAATCTTTTTTTTCATGATAAATATATAAAAAAAAAGAGCAAGCATTTAAGATATTGATAAAATCTTTATGAAAATCTAGCCATTTTTTTTAAAAAAAATATTCTAAGAATAAAAATAGTTATTCATATATAATTTTATCGGGTGTGAGTAAAATCAATTGCATGATTTCACTCGCACCCGGCACATTGTATTGGATGCGAGCGAGAAAAAAACATCCCGCGAGTGACAACAGCAGTTAATATTGTTTTTATTTTTTCGCAATTGCAGACAATAATGGGCAACGATTATTTATAATATTTATTCTTAAAACTTTTTAAACAAATACAAAAAGTTTGTGAGATGTAAGATTTATATTAAAAGAGTAATTCGGGAAAAATCTAAATTTTGGTGTCCTCAATAGACCCATCGGCACGGCTATATGAGTTTGTTGGGAAAGAAATTCATTATCTTGCACTCACACACAGTTTTAGTCCAGACACGCCAAAGTACACATTTTTTTAAGGTATTTTTTTATTATACCGTTTATTAGCTATACTTTTTATTACACAAATCCTTAACACGAGACCATCAAACAGCATTTTATACATTGTATGCTATTTCTCTACGATTAGGGCTTAAACGCAACCAAAACCACAGAATCCATTAATGAAGTTTGTGGACAAGTGTCAACAGAATGCAACTGTCAATTTTAGTTACATTGTTTCAAATTGGGCAATAGGAATTTAGAGGATGCCCCTCAATAAGGACGACTACCAATAGTGCTGACAATCGTTGCTGTCAAGATAGAAAAATATGCTGTTCCGACATCGACACCTGAATAAATACTTCGGAAAATAAGACTAATGGATTTAGTGGGATATTAAGATTTGTTGCATCACCCATTAGGACAGTATTATGCAAACTTTTTTGGTGTGCGGACTAGTATATTTTTTCGGTTATCTGTATGCTAATATTTTCGTCTAAAATCAAAAAAACTGTGCTGTGCAGAAAATTTTGAAAGTTAATATAAAAAAACAACAATATTTTTGTTATTTTTGATTAGATTTATAATTTTTTTTCCAGTAGCTCGCAGGCCAACATAAAATCAACAGTTTGAAATGTTTTGGAAACATACTTAATTTCACATCGCCTTTTGTAAAAGATCAAAATTAAACATCTTCATTTGAATTATTAAATATAATACCCGACCATTCATGCATTTATGGGCCTTTATCAAACGGAGTAGATTATCCTGGACTGTAGGCCATGAACAGCTAATCTTGGTCTATAACTCTTCAATGGTTTGACGTGGATACGACTTCATCATTGATTTTAGGACATCATCGTGTTCAATTTTTTTACCAACGATGTTTTTGATAACTTGTGATAAGTGTTGCTTCGTCAGTCTTCTTTATTTGATCGAACAGAATAGCATATAATTGGCTTTAACATTCCTCAAGCCTATTTTTTTTGCAAAGAAACCATAAATGTTTAGTATTGGCTTTAACACAATGACAAAAACTTGCATGTTTATTAGATCACGACTTGAAATAAGCTTAAAAAAAATCTATAAAAATTATTGATAAATTTTCCGATCGATTAATATTTCCATCAAGATTCCCTGAAGACGATGTCATGAAAGACAAGGTACATCCTGACTGAAGAACTTATTTTCAGCAATAGTTTGTATTGATTACCACATCCTTGTTCAGAACATCATCAGATAAATAGTGATATAAATACATTGATAAACCAATAAAGATATATGAAATGTATCGCAACCTATAATCGCGTTATCACATCCACGTTGGCTGAAAGCTCTGAAAATTAATTATATACACATCCAGGCCTTTTTAGACGAGACATCCTGTAGTTATGTCGCTGTTTCCATCAGGGGCCCGCGATAATCCGCTAGTTACATTCGATTCGTGATTACGTGGAAACTTCCAGATGTATGTTCAACTTCCATAAATGTTTGATAGAAGCAGTTGAGTCAAACTTTGTTTTGCCCGGGCTAAGTGCGGAATACGGTTATCAAGATAAGCGACGCAGGCACAACTTTGGTTTTGGAGATGAGTTGGAGGAACGCTGATTATTCTGAATGGATTCCATCATAAATATCGCCGCGATACAAACACGCCTCCATTTATAATTCGATAATTATGAATAACCGACGATAAACATTCAATTGGCGGACCTCGGCTGCTAGAGCGCTAACCCTGTGGTGGGGGTAGAGCTTCGCGCAACTCATCTCGCACGCCACGATCTCAATGGAAAACGTTTCATTTACAACGCGATTTTATAAATTCGATATAAAAAAAAATCGCGCTTCATAAAATGACAATTTGACGTATTATCGCAAACACCCACACGCCGGACTGTCGAAGCGTGCGAAATTGAATTCATATTCGCTATAATAATACCCATCGCTCTTCATCATTAGTATATTTTTAACATTTCGCAGCGTGCCGATAATGCCGAAGATCTGTTATCGTTTGACTGACAAGATAAGCGTTCAATGTTCCCCGAAAATCATGGGGAAATAGAATTTTCTTCGCATAATTCAAGGAGGAAATTTTGCCGGAAATGTCTTGACGGGTGGGAAACCCTCTCGAGGCATTTACAAGTGAGCCACCCACCCTCGTTGCATGACCAAACTTGCAAAACTTTCGTATTATTTTTTTTTTGGCAATATAAAAGAAATTGTTCGTGTCAATAACAGATTTTGTTTGTCGGACGCAGCAACAGCGTAACAAACGATCGGCAACAGTCAACAA
Source organism: Philopotamus ludificatus (assembly GCA_022495035.1). Lineage (NCBI taxonomy): Eukaryota > Metazoa > Arthropoda > Insecta > Trichoptera > Philopotamidae > Philopotamus > Philopotamus ludificatus. The sequence goes on along the minus strand of JAGXCT010035587.1, from coordinate 4,998 downwards.
ACACATCGCATATAATTTTCAATAATATTCCAGATCAACATTTAATATTTCCAACGAAAATTTTCAATTTACAATATTGAATATAAAATATGTACTCTTAACGGAAAAAAAATGTACGCCTCAGGCAGTCATTATATTCGAATAAAGAACTTATTTAATTGAATGTCAAAACCGATTTCTTATTTATTATATGTATTTATTTATACGTTTATGAGAAAAATCAAGAAAAAAAATTTCGGGCACACAATACATTCGATATAAATTATTTTCCTATACGTGCGTATACATCACAATGTCCGCTTTCATTTTCCGTTTAATGTAACAGATTTCATTACTGAAAAAAAATTCAGTCGCCGTTTTAGATTAATAAATTTTATTTTTTTAAGTGAATCTCATCACTAGACGAAGTTTCGTTACAAATTTCGCCGAGACTCCGGGGCGCTTTGTTTCGTTTCGCAGAAATTGCTTGATTAAAATGAGATGAGAGGATATTACAACTTTAAAATTCTTCCCAAAATAACGTTTCTGCATTGCGATACGAAAAAGTTCAAGTAAACACACAAATACCCGAAGCTTAATGAAATACCGATTTTATTTTCATCCAAAAACAATTTTAATGAAATTGACTTATCGGTTAACGATTCATCAATCAATGGGGGCCTTTAATCTGAATATTTTTTGATTTCCGGTTCGTGGATAATTAATTCTGTTCCATACAGTTTTATTGAAAAATACTATTTCATTAACAATTCATTCGAAAAAGCTTTTTTATAATGATAAGACATATCGATACCGGCATCATGAAATAATGTAAGAAACAAACTAGCGAAAATCTAGAATTTTTGGTCTATCTATATAAGTTATTTTTATTTTTTTTATAATAAAAATAAATAAATTGAATTATGTCCAATAATCCTAAATATTGTGGGGTTCTAAAAATTCCTATAAAAATAACACTAATTATTAAAATTAATTGAATAATTTATAAAAATAATATTAATTAATAAATAACACACTGTTTTAATTTAAAAATTTAAAAGAGATTTTATTAGCCGATCCATCACGTCAGCTCGAAAACAACCGCGCCTTTCGAGGGCATTTATTTATAATAGAAAAAGACCCCAAGAATTTCAAATTTAAAAAAAAATAGATTAATCTAAAAATTAAAAAAGGTATTCATGATATTTGGGTTTTTTCTGCTAATCAATCTGACGCGTAAATGCACGCACACTCAGCGATGTCTCACCGCAGACTGAGGACACCCCACCGACTGATCTCTCGCCCACGTGTAGAACGCACTGTTTTACTCGCATTCAGCACATCGTACCAGATGCGAGCGAGAATAAACATCGCGCCCGAGAAGCGAATATTATTGTTTTTATTTTTTTTCGCAATTACGGACAATAAAGGTTTATGATTATTTACAAAAAAAAAAATTTTTCACATTTTAAGACAAATACAAAGAGTGTTTGAAATTTAGGATTTATATTAAAAGAGTTATTCGATAAAAGCCGAAAATTTGGGGTCTCAAATACATCCGTTTGGCTCCGATTTTGTTAAAATTTAAAATTAGACTACTAAGATTTTTCTTAAATCAGCTTAAACTAATTCGAACGTATTGTTCAAACTAATATTATTGTTTAAAAAACATAATATCTAGTAAATAGTTTTAAGTAAAAAATAATAAAACCCATTAATGTAATACCAGGTTTAAAAAAAACTGTTGTTGATTTATGTATAGTCAACACTTCTATAGCGCCGAGATATATACCATGATATATAAACCTGCTCTATAGAAGACTAGGTACACTTTCAGTTTTTTCTTGCACACATGTTATATTTTGTAGTCAATCAGGGGGCAACAAAATTGATCTTTATTTCATGCGGAAATGTATTACAAATTTACAAAAGATGTAATTTGGCCTTGTAAATCTAGTGTTTCGTTTAAAAAGGGGATCTAAAAAGAAGCACTATATGAGTGACGGTCCCACACGCCTCTCTATAGGAGGGTTGGAGTTCTATAAGAGGTTTGACTATTTTGCAGCAACAAAAAATATGCGATTTTTTTTAACTTCGCAGATTGTATATGTTTAAATAACAGAATTTTTTTGACAGTTGGTACATATGTATGTCTCTGACGTATCTTGACATTAATAACTATATTAGATTGTTGAAAGATTTCAAATGCTTCAGTGTGTTTGGCGATATTTTATTTGTGTATACAATAGAAAAAGATTTTTCGGACAAAAACAACATCGCCGGATGTGGGTAGCTGTGACTTCTTTCTATTTCCAAAAAAGAAAAACAAAATGATAGAACGATGTTTTGCTAATATTTAGAAGATAAAGACTTAGTCGTCGAAGTAGCTAAACACCATGAAGAAACTCTAGGTCTTTGTAGTAGTAGATGTGCTTCGAAAAATTGAAAAAATCTTGGTATAATGCATATTTAATGGGACGACTGTAAGGGAGGAGGAAATTATAATGAAAATTCTGTGAAGAACCACTTATACAAAAAACTCAATTAAGATATTTAATTTAAGTGTTATTTTTAATGTTCCTGGTTGATCAATAATCGATCATTGAATCAGTTTATAGTATTAGGTGTATCAAACTCGGGTGTGTTTGTCCAAAATTCATGATAAACACTATTATATTTCGCCAAAAACGAGTTGGAGTGACAGACTCGGGTAATCTTCGTGAGCCAAGACAAACAACAACGGCCAATTTTCACGGCAAACCGATCGAAACAAATTAAATTATACGATCCATATTTGCACGGCTTATCCACTCCGCGGTGCGAATTGTATTGTTTGCGAAACCGAACCGAATAAAAAAATAGCTCCAAGTTTGACATTCGGCCTACGCACTCTTTGTGCGGCGATTGTTGGTCCTCCATTGCCCCCACCCCCTCCGTTTTGATTTTGTTACGGAAAAGCGACAGCTGAACAAACAGCGATATGTAACTGTCACAAATAAAGGCTTTTTTCCCAATAAAGCCTCCATTACTTGAGTGACGCGGGCGGATATTGAAAGTTGTAAGGATAAATAGACCTTACAACCGAGCTTTTTCTCATCTTATCGCACCATGTATTTATGTATATGGCGTGCACGCCGTATTAATACATGGGGGTGTCAGTCGCGCTCTGCTTCCATGCCATGTGTGTTTATATATTTCCTTAAAAAAAATTGAAGAAACATGGCGTCTCGACGATAAAACGGCGATTCTGCCCAGAATGGTATTGCCATTTGCAATATATTTTTTTTACGTTTTTCTTCTGCATCGTTCAACATTAAACACCTCGTCACATAGTCCCTGGCTAAGTGACATTATCAGCGGGTCGGCAGACGGCGAGAGGTCAATTCAATTTTTTTCCTCTCGCTTCGCAGGAGTGATTGAGTTGTACTTGGGAAACGATATCAGATTAGAAATTGAGTTTGCGCAGCCAATCGCAAAGTTTTCCCCGACACTTGTCCGGGAAATTCGGAAAAGCGGGACGGCATCCAGCGCCAGAGATATTTACAATTTCCTCTCGGCTGCGTCACAACAAATCGGCGCGGTTCGAATTACGTCGAGAATACTCGTTTATTTTTCAGCGAAATATTATTTTTCTGCGACATTGCCGATACGGACGAAATAAATGGAAAAATCGGCAATAATAAATCATAAATGTATCAAAATCAAGCCGTATCATTTTCGTGAATTGATATTAAATTTAATTATAAAAATTGATATATAACCGACAATCCATAAACAAAATGTATACGTTCCATAATTTAATAACTATATTACTACAATGTTCCTAATAGATACATGCATTGGGTATGAAAAATCTTACTTGTGATTGCTACGATGTGCTTGAAGGAACACTGATCTTAAAATATTGTTCACCGTTACAAATGAATTCAAATAAAAAAAATGAATAAATATTTTTCAAATATTTTTATTAAATTAAATTTAGGAATAGATTTTTGTGTTTTACTTGTAACCCTCATGTCTGAAAATCGTGACCATTGTTGTTCCAAATCTCCTTGATTGTGGCTCTCCGGGATTCTCTGTATTCCACATCTGCATCGTAGCCACTACGGTAGAGCCTGTAGCGATCTTCACTTGTATTTATATTTTGAATAATGCTTAAATTAAAAAAAGTAGAACGGCAATTTAGATCTTTTTATAAGATTTATCGTACATTTAGTGGAGAAAAAAAAAGTTTTTTTTACCTTATCGCGTTTTTTCGAGATACAGCAAGATTTCTTTCCAACGTCGGTCGACATTTACCGCAAATGTTCTCAACTTTTCTGATACCTAAAAACACAGGCAAAAAATAATTAAGGCAACAATTAAGGCTCTACAGGACATCTGCAAGATTGATATCCTTAACCAGATTAAAGTCGTTTCATATTAGAAACGATTTTAATCGTCTGGTAAAAAATCTTTCAATCCCTTCCAAATCTCGGTAAATCAAAATTAAAAAAATGCTCATAAAAATTCAATTTTAAGGAGTTTGAATCGTAGAATAATCAAAATAAATATTAAGAAATAACCTAAATTAAATCTTTCTTGGTAATTTAACCCCCTGCCTCCTTTCTATCAAAAAATACCTCAATCATTTACCACTGATTCAGTTCTATAAAAATAATCCATAAAAAATCCACGGAATTAACCATCCTTTCATTCAAAATATGTTCGTATTCGGCGTTTTTTTAAGGTCCCTTAGTTCAAAAAAAACACAGATAGTCCAGAACTATTAATATTTGTTTCATAAAATGCAAGTTCATACACATTTCTCTATCAAACTTTTATTTTAACATGGGTATAAATTATTATTAAAAAAATGTGGTTTTGGTCTGTATCCAAGAATCATTTAACGATTATTTAATTTTATTTAGAATTTTAGATTTGCTAAAATAAAGTGTCAACAATAGTCATTGCTGTATTATGATTTAGAGATACGTGATTATCGCATTTTGCGATAAATGCGACATAGAAGCGATAGAA